>JAUZSX010339192.1:0-10644 GCA_034780655.1 Idiosepius hallami
TCATGGAGAACATTTGTGCCAAATTTGATGCTTGTATCATAAAATGAACGATTTTTCCATTATCTGCTCCGCTATAAAGATGATCTTCATCCGAAAATTCAATACATAAACTTAGTAAGATTTATAGAAGATATTTAATTGTAATTATTTTTTATTAAAAAAAAGATGGATAGTAACAGTTTAGATTATAAAAAATACTTGTTTTTATTAGATTTTATCTATTAAAAGTAAATATATTTTTATACGGTAGAAAGATGAAATTCTTACCTTTTCTTTCACTGATAATTTGTTTGCGTCTTTCTTTCATCTCCTCACTGAAACAGGAGACCATTTTTTCTATGTAGGAATCAAGTACAATAGAACGTGTTTGTGAAGTAATTGGAGTACGACATACAGGACAAATGCGCTTTCTTTTAATCCATTCCTCAATACAGAAAGAACAAAATGAATGGGAACAATTCAATGTTGTAGCCTGGAAAGAAAAAACAAAAAATCATTCAGAATTGAATTAATTATGAAAAACAAAGTTTATTTCAGAATACTTTACTGGAAATTCAGCTAGAAACCACTATATATTTTGTATAGGTTGCTAGTAGATAAATATTTGGTCTACCACTAAACCAAATTTAGTTTATGTGCTCATTACATTCACACGCTTTTTGGAATCAGTGTTGATCTTCACCTAGATGAGTTACTCTCCTGATTAATGGGCCTTATCTGTCCAAAACAGAAGTAAATGTAATGGTTTTGACTGGTATTTGAACTCATATAATATGATTCCAGAGTCTAAGATATTACTATCCTCCGCCTTAGCTACCTATATCTAATATACTATTAAAACTTTAATCGTTGCGTTTAAACAGGTTTTACATCCGGTTTTGAATTTCCGGGCATTAGCATGGGTAGATCAAGTAGGCGCTATATTTCCAGAATAAAATATGAAATTGAAACTGTGAACACTGCTATTCTTAAATGGTCACCCATTTTACTACTGGCTAGGATTGCTGTTGCTTAACTTCGGTGATCTGATGGGAGCCCAATAAGAAGAGACGAGACAAGACAAAAAAAAGACAGGATATTTACCCGAACAAATAATTCACTACAAACGCTGCACTGTAATTCTGTTTCCATTAATTCAGCAAAATTTGTCAAAACATCTTCTTTAATCTTTAAAGCTGAGTTTTTTTCCTTGATGCTTGCCTCTTTTGCTTCTTGCAATTGTTGTTCAAGAAGTCTCTGTTCAATTTCCTTGTTTTTTAAAACCTGCTCTAAACGTTTTTTCGAGGTCAGTAAATCTTCAAGTTCAGCCTGATTGGCAATATCCCTCATCCTTAATTCCATCTCGATTGACTTCATTTCCTCTTCTAAAGAAACTTTCTTTTCTTCCATTGTTCTCCACAAAAGCTCCTCTTTTTCTTTCAATGCAGCCTCAGATTTTTGGTGCAGTTCTTCTAGTAATAACTTGTCAAGTTTTTGGGACTCCTGATTCAATGAAAAGTCAAAACATGGGGTCAATTCATTATCAATTATTCATTTCTAACTTGTTCATAAATTCTACAAATATTTCCATTTAGAAAGTTTATTAACAAAAAGATATTTGTCCTACACATATTTTACTTCATCTTATTGTCTTATTGAGAACAAAAATAAATCAATCTTGTTTAAAAGAAAAAACAAAAAAAAAACTTCATTAATAGAAATTATTTAAATAAACAGAAAAATTTTATACATTTATTTACACCCACCCACAAGTATTTGTATGTGTATGAATAAATGTCGGTCTCTCAATTTTTCTACATTCATTAATAAATTACCTTCATAATGAATTCAAAAAGTATTTTCTTAGATCTATATGAATAAATGTGTTAAAAAATTCTTTTTATAACATAGATTTTTTAAAAGTTGATTTAACTTGAAAGAAAGAACAAAAAAGAAAGGATTAATTTTTAATTTTAGTGTATTAAAATATATCAGTTTCAGTGAAATTAAAGAGTAATTTTCTATTTTTTTTTAATTAAGAAAAAAAGAGTTGGTTATTCTAAGTGAATACTAGCAGATTTACCAGATGTTGCATGGGTACAGGAGTTGTTTTTTTTTGTAATTCCAAATTTTGACCTCTTAGCATTCTGGCTATTTTACTGGCTCAAAATCAAATTAATAAGGTTTCCTCAGGTCTAAATATCTCATATAATAAATTTCAAGTCTTTAGACCAAAAATTAGCAGAGTAATTTGATAGAGACCCTAATGGTGCAATCTTTCAACTTTAACCACTTAGCAGCTAAATTTCTATTTTAAAACATTAAAATGTTTGCTTCAGACTTGAAGACTCATTGAATCAAATTTCCAATTTGTAGACCAAAAATTGACTGAGGAGTTTAGTAGAGACTGACTGTCCTCAGACACACATTTTCACTTTTATAGATATATAGATTATACAAAAATCAAGATTTAAAAGAAAGGGAAAAAAAAGAAAAAAAAAAAGATAAAGTAAAAGAAACAAAAGAAAAATACCTGAACTTCTTTGAGTTTCTTTTTAGTTCCTTCCATTTTTGTATTTAAATTATTTATCACATTAGCTTGTTTTGAGGAAATTTTCTTTTCGTTTTCTAAAGCTTGTTCGCTTGCTTTTAAACGTTTTTGCATTTCTTTGAGTTTTTTATCATATTCTAAGAATTTCTGATGATTATCTTTCCATATGGGAGACTTTGTCAAGTTTCTCTTTCGCTTGGAAGAACCCGTTACAATACAATCCAAATCTTGATTTGGATCAGATGCGGAATCAGAAGAGGAAATAAGTTTTGCGATTTCTGCAGGAGAAATAGTCAAAGTCTTTTGGCTTACTGTTGGTGAGGTTGAGAAATTATCTTTTGAAATGTGTAATTTATCACAAGGGGGTGGTGAGATTTTGGGCGATTTTAATTTGCCTTCTTTTTGTTTGGTTAGGATTCTGCTTTGGAACACATAAGAAAATGGATGATCTTTGGATTTTCCTATTTGAATGGAATCTCCTTCGTAGATTGGATGAGGCACCAGGGGAAGAATTGCATTATCGTTCACAAAGATTCCATTCATACTCTAAAAGTTCAAAACAAAATTCATATCAAATAAAAGGGAAAAAAAACATTTAAATTCATTTTAAACCAATTTAAACTTTTTTTTTTAAACTGGGGTTTAATGATTCTAGACTTTAAAGTAATGTAAATAAAAAATAATAATTTTGGGTATGTATTGTCATTAGCTTCTACCTTTTTAGATGTTTAAAAAATGAAATAGAAATTTAATGTAATTTAATTTTTAAAAAATGAAATGAAATAGAAATTTTATTTTTGTTCTTTTTTTTGTGTGTGCATGAACAAAGAACAAAAAAAATTAAAATCAACCAATGTAATTTTTGTTCCTTTTTTATACATTTAAAAATTCGCATGAAGAAGGAACAAAAGTTAGGATTTAAGGTCCTAGCGACTAAATTGACCAAGAATTTTATTTTAAACAACGTAATAAAAAAAACAAAAATAAAAAGATTCCAGCTTCCATATTATAATTTCTAAATCTGACTACCTACCAAAAATCCCAAGAGGACATCCCCAATTTTCAAACAACCTACAAAAGTAAAAGCTAACGACAGAAAATACCAAATTCTATTTTAATAACAACAACAATAACAGACATGTTTGTTAGACTATAAAATTTTGAATAAGAGTTCAATGAATAAAAGTATAAAGAAAAAGATTCTGATTGTACTGAAAATGAAATAATGAAATCTTGAAGGATTGTAAAATGAAATATTTTAATTTGGATGATGGTGGCTTTTTATGATTGAAAAAAAACAAAACAAAAAGTAAACTTACATTTTCATCAGTTATTGTCCAGTTGTTATCTTTCTTGTTAATAGTTGCATGGTGTTTTGAGATCATAACTGACAACAAACATACAGTCATATCTCTTCCTCTTCCTATTTTTAACTGGAAATAAACAAAAGAAAATTTAAAATATAGTTAGTAGAATAAAAAGTCTATTAAAGTTAGTGAGTCTTAGATTAATCTGAATACTGGATTTATTTATTTTGACATTAAAATATATAAAAAATCATTTTAACTAGTAATAAATAAAAAGTCTACTAGAGAATTTTAGATTAAGTGAAATCAGAGATGCAACTTCTGCTCTCTATTAATGCCAACTATTGGCAGCACCCTGAAAATGCAAATCTGGACATTTGGTGTCCTTTCTTACATGATAAAATTATAGGTCTTTGATGTGGTTTGCAGTGAGAGCCACCCACCCCACATCTTGGAAGTTGACTTAAGTCAACACAAACTGTACCTGGATGTGCTGAAGAGTGTGGTGATCCACTGATCAATCTCCTGGGGCAATCAAGTAGCAGACCTGAGGTGTGACAGCAGGACTACAGCACAGCACCAGCCCACAAGCTCAAAGAGACCCAGGTTTGGTTTCACGTGTGCTACAACTTTGTACCCTTCTGTAACCGTTGCATTCCATAAACCACATCAGGGCAAGGTACACAGAATGAGCAGTCTGTGAGTAGGTGAGTGATGGTCTGCTCAGCAGCGCCACATGGGAAACAACTGCATCCTGTACAAAGCCCCACCTCGAAAGGTTATTTCAGATCCTAGCCAACTTGGCCCGACCACAGTTAAGTGTCACCCACTCTTTGAGGGAAAAGGTCTGACCCAGCTGGTAGCTCTTCAAAGGGTCAAGGCCAAATATTATTGCCCTGGTCTATGATGGACTCATTCCATCGCCCGAACTGAGGGGGCAAAAATTTCCATTCCATTTTTTAAACAACCCAAAAATTCGTTCCTCTCCTGCCAATACTAAATATTTTAAGTTGAATATAACTAGATCCTCCATTGTAGTTCTATAAAAAAATAATATTCTTAGGGCTTTTTGGAATTTTAAACGTAAAAATGGGTTATCAGTGGATGGGGTGGTGGCACAAACGACCCCCCCTGGGCGGCAAAAATTGTTGCTAGGCCACACTGACTGTTTTTTCTCTTTTCTGTTTAATAAACAATGTTTTGTTTTATCTATTTGCGTCTTTTTCTCTAGGTGTTTATTTTGATATTTTTTTCTGTTTTTTTTTATCGACATCTGTTTGTTTTGTTGCATGTTTATATATTTATTTATTGTCTAAAAAATAAGTTAAAACATTATATTTAACAATATTTTCACAGAAAAACATTCTAGATTTCCAAAAATTTCAATTTTTACAATAATGAAGAAGAATAAATATTAATCTTTTTAGTTGTTGTTTTGACATAAACCCCCAATCCAAAAAAAAGGTAATTTATTTTTGTTTGCAAAAATAAAAATTTGTTGATGCTTTTATATTTTTATTCTAACGCATTTTAATGAAATTCTACTCGGTTAAACAAAACACTACAGTCAATTTAAATTCAAATTTTTGGTTGAATTTTATAAAATTGTTTGAAAAAATTAAAAACAAAATATCAAAACTTGTTGGATTTTTTAAGCAATAAAAATAAACTGTAAATTATTTTTTGGATTAATTTTTAAAAAGTTATTTTGTAAGTAAAGAAAACAAAAAACTTTTTTTATTCAATCAAATACAAAAAAAAAACATTTGATTGTCAATTTAATCTGTAATTCCTATCATAATATTTATTTGTGTTTCTATAATTCAATAAGATATCTTTGAAAAGTTGGGCTAACCTGATTTTTATTGAGCAGAATACTTTTTGTTGGTTCGTTTATATTCTTAAGAAAACATTGTTTCTGTTGGACCGCCATGTTGCTGAACGGTTAAAAAAATACGACAGCAATGAAACGCATAAAATAATTACGTCATTACAAAGCAGAATTTGAAACGTCATTAGTTTTGTGTACTTTGTCAAAACGGAAATGCTTATTGCGCAGTCGTAATAAAGTATCAGCCTTTTAGTGGCGGCCATTTGTCGAATTTGCCAACAAAGTGAGTTTTGTCTTGATATTTTTCTTTTTAAAACCCCTTTATTTGCTTTTTAATTCTATTCTAATGTTGATTTTTAAATTCATAATGTTTTATATTAGCAAATTGTTATATTTTAGGTTTGCATTTTAATATTTTTTTCTATTTTTTTTCACTTTTTACTGGACCCTTCCTAAAAGCATGGCGTTTTTATTTCAATCGAGTATTTTTGATCAAAATTTTTTTTTTATTTCTGAAGTAAAAAAAAAAGATTTTTTCTTCCTTAAAATCTTTAGACTCTGAGTTAGCAAAATGACGCCAACTAGTCAATCAGAAACGTTTTATCACAGGGTTATATTAAGGCTATTAGATCCTTGTTTTCTTTTTCCTTAAGTTACCAGGACCAATATATCGGCCCTACGGTCCAAAGGTATAATAGATTATCAAACTATATCTCTAAGCAGTAAATAAATTCAAATGTCAAAATAATTTATTCTTTGAATTCATTTAAAGCGGTTTTTACTGTATAGTTCATATTTCTTAACTTGGACTTCGTTCATTGACCGACCACCAGCACCAGTCACCACGTGCTTCAATTAATATAACTTAATTTACATTTAACTTGTTTCAATAATTATGAAGAAAATATTTTAAATCCTATTTTCGTTATAAAAATAGATTGAAGGTTATTTTAATAACTTAGTTTAACTTGGGTAAAAAATAAGTTAGGTAACTTTTTGGTCGTTTGGAGAAAAAAATTTTTTTTTTAACACGCATTAACGAAAGAAATAAAAATCAACTATACTAATTTTTTAGTATTCATTAACGAAAGATAAGAGATCAGTGTTTGGGTTTTTAACGTCCTAGTGAATTAATTTAGTCACTAGGACGTTAAAACCCGAAAACCCATCATTGACTAAACCAATAGCGGAGATTAGAGATTATTCGCATAAAATGTTTTGATAACATTACGCATGCGTGTTCTTTCGTTTATATTGTCTATTTTCGCGATAATTTTTCACTTTTACAAACATTTTTTTAATTTGGTTTATTAAAAAAAAATTTCAGATTTATAAAAATTTGTTAATTTAAAAAAATGTCTGCAAAAACCAAAGTAAAAAAAAAAGTTTAAGTGAGAAAAAGGGTTAAAGAATACGCAAAAGGCACACACACGGAAAAAAATCTTTGTTGTAAATTTTTAAAAAAGTTTTAATTAACCAAAGTTTGTAAAAGTGAAAAATTATCGTGAAAATTGACAATATAAACGAAAGAACACGCATGCGTAGTGTTAGTCTATGGGGAGCGTGTATTATTAGTAATAATGACAAACCCCAATTGCGTTTAATGTCTGGAGTGCAATCTTGGCAAAATAGTTTCCATCCTAAACATCTAATTACCAAGAAGATAAAATTTTGACTACAATGACGCTAATCTCCTCTTTTCACTTCCAGCAACCAATTTTTAAGACAAAAACGATACATGAATCAAAGTTCCAGTTAGGGTTATAACACAAAACAAGGTTAATGATGATGAGTTAGGGAGGTAAAAAAAATTAAGTCAACCTGTAATAATAATCTCTTCCAATATAAAAACAATTTTCATCCCAGAGGCAACATAAAAAAAAATTACCGATTTGGTTTTCAACTAAAAATTTAACATTAAAAATGAAAACCGAATAACTTCATTTTTCTGTGTTTGTATTTTCATTTTTTAATATGAAGTAATTAAAGCATAAGTTTGGAATAAATACACGTAAACCCTACCCAACAAGTATTTTATACCTTTGGATCCTAATAGACCGATTTATTGGCCCTGACAACATACGGCTAAAAATACACACCAATATTTTGGCTTTAATATATTCCTCTAATATAACAACTCTGAGTGACTACTTGGTAATTTTGATAAGTCTGGGTTCAAAGTGTTATGTGAATAAGACAATATATTCACTTCTCTGATAAAGATTAACTAACAAAAAATGAATGAAAATAAGTTTGCTTAATTGGTTAACTGACGTTATTTAAATTACATTTTTCTTTTCTTTATTATAATAAATTTCTGAAAAATTTTCTATGCTTTTATTATTTCAGAAATTCAAGATGCAGTTGTTTGTTAAAGGAAACGAGACTTCTACATTTACCCTTTTGGGTAATGAAACCATCCATGACATTAAGGTTTGTATTTAGTGTGTTAATATTTTTTTATTTTTCAAAGCTTATACAAAAAAAGCTCTGATTTAAATTAACCAATAATTCAACCCTTGAAACATTTGACATTAAATAAATTTCATCTTAAGACATTTTGATATACAAAAAAAAACTTAGTTTTTGACATGTTAAGAAATTATGAAGTTTGTGATTATCTATAACTTTTTTTTTTTTTTTTTTAATAATCGTTTTTAGGCTTTATTGCAAGCTCGTGGGGGTTTTGATGTTTCTCAACAAATCTTAACATTCAATGGTTCTCCTCTTGAAGATGACTTTTGCATCAGTCAATTGGAAGACAAAAATACTTTGCAAATGGAAATCAGAATGCTTGGAGGTGAGTTGTTTCAAACTTTACTTTTTTATTATGAGCTAAAATCAAGGTATTGAACCTCTATATTTAATAAATATCTATATTCATCCTTAGAAAAATGCCTAATCTGTTAGACCCCAACTAAATTACCAATTAGTCAATCAAAGCTGTTCTTTTTAAAAGGACTATTAATATAGTTCCAAAATATTGTCTTTTGTGTTAGATCATCAGGGCCAAATATATAAGAACTTATCAATTTATATGATTCAAATTTTTTTTTATTTCAATAAACTTATTGTATATTTCAATTACACCTCATTTTACTAATAACAATAACAGCAGACTTGGGAGGTTTGAGAATTATTTTTAATTGGCCTATTTTACTATATGTCAGATGTTTTAATTTTCATAGTTTTCTTTCTCTATGTAGTTTTTTTTTTTTTTGTCAATTGAGAAGAATAATTTTGACCCTTCCTAATGAAAA
Source organism: Idiosepius hallami (assembly GCA_034780655.1). NCBI lineage: Eukaryota > Metazoa > Mollusca > Cephalopoda > Idiosepiidae > Idiosepius > Idiosepius hallami. The sequence goes on from JAUZSX010339192.1 coordinate 8,929, forward strand.
GAGAAAAAAGTGTTTAGAGTTTGGGGATCAGATTAGAAATATTTAGTTTTTTTTTGTAATAATTTTCATTATTTTCTTTTTAGGTAAAGTCCATGGTTCCTTGGCTCGTGCTGGTAAAGTAAAAGGCCAAACACCTAAGGTACATTTTAAATTTTTTCTTGTATCTTTTCTTTATTTTACTAGTTAATATTACCAGATAAAAAAAAAATTTGGAATTAAATATTTTCAAAGTTGTAAATCTTAATATTTTTAGGTTGAGAAACAGGAAAAAAAGAAACAAAAGACTGGCCGTGCCAAGAGACGAATGCAATACAACAGAAGATTTGTGAATGTTGTTGCAGGTTTTGGCAGAAGAAGAGGACCTAATGCTAATTCATAATCTATTTGTGATAATTTGGTTTTATGAATAAAACAATCAATTAAAACCTTTAATAGTTCCTGTTTTGTCATTATGCATATTTTTAGTTCCAAATTTCCACATTCAGGTTGACAACCTCCTCCTGCAATCTAAGTTTGTGGAAGGGGGTTGACTTGTGCTCTAAATTTATTTTTTAATCCTGTTTTATAATTTACTAGGTGATCTGGAGAATAAGAGGAATCAATGTTGTTTCGATATCAACACTTGTTGATCAGCTGTTTTCTGTTTGGGTTGCTAATTCTTTTTGACATCGAACCTTCTTCAGACAATCATCTCAAAGCACCTTTTTAGTATAAACTTGGAGCACAGAAATTTCAAATTTGTTGAACAAGTTAACGATGAATTTAAGATTTTGTGATACTTAAAAAAAACTCTAACATTAGGTACCACTATTACTGGTTATTTATAATGTTGACTTTGTATTGCTATGAATTACCTACAAAAGATTCAAGTGTTGTGTAAACAAAATAGATTAACATTTTCTATCGACAGTTTTTTTCTTTTTATATGACTAAAAATATCAACTTATAAAAATAAGGTTTAAACCTCATCTCTAAAAAAAAACTTCGATATATGACATTTTATTTTTAAAGTGATAAGACCTCACGTAAATGAAAACTTCTATGACAACAATGTTTATTATAAGGAAGGCTGTAGAAGTTTGGACTATGGAATCTTATATAAAGGTTCAAATTCTAGTCATCACCATTAATTCAGCTGTCTTGAACATTTACTTAGTTGTAACTTGCCTAGGTGTATGGATAGCACTAATTTCAAAAAAGGAGACCTGTTAGAGTAATTTCTGGATAAAGAGCAATATTGATTACAAAAAGCCTGGAGATATGAGCATAGTGCTTTGTGGTTAAGTTGTGTATATATATATATATATATATATATATATATATATATAATCTCACTTTTTTTCTTATCCACACAATGGAGATTCATATCTTTCTCAAAGATATTAGCCAGAATTGAAAATGAAACAATTACAATTCTAAAATGCAAGTGGACTTTCAAAATGACCCATATTTGTATGTATCAGTGAAAAGAGAAATATTAATTCCAGCATACAAATACTTTTTTTTTTAATGTGCTATTGATTAAATATTAGCTATATTAATCACTAGGAATTTAGCCCGGCTTTAGGAAAAGGTGTGGTCAGGAGCCTTTGAGCAAAATTGCTTGGACGTCCACATGAGGGATTTTTTTCACGGAATACCTCATTTAAGGAGAGCTACTGCCGGTTGTTTTTTGGCCAATTTTCATGAAGGGCCAAATTTTCGGCCCCACTTTGA
>JAUZSX010339203.1:0-10644 GCA_034780655.1 Idiosepius hallami
AAGAAGAAGAAGGAGAAGGAGAAGGAGAAGGAGGAGAAGAAGAAGAAGAAGAAGAAGAAGAAGGAGAAGAAGAAGGAGAAGAAGAAGAAGGAGAAGAAGAAGAAGAAGAAGAGGAAGGAGAAGAAGAAGGAGAAGAAGAACAAGGAGAAGAAGGAGGAAGAGAAGAAGAAGAAGGAGAAGAAGAAGAAGAAGAAGAAGAAAAAGTCTTTATAATGGAGTGTAATAATACACTAGAGTTTATAGGCTCCGTTAATTTTTATTCAACTTCAAATTAAATAATTCTAGATCAACAGTAAAATTACGTATTTTTTAAAAGAATAATCTTTTGGGCAGAATAAGAATAAATTAAGAATTTTCTGTATTGAATCGTTTGTTTCTGAATATTTTGGTTTGCGAATATTTTTTTATTATTAATCTTTAAAGAAATATTTGTTTATACATTTATTATGGAGACTATGTTCTTCATCTTTGCATTTGATAAATTCACTAGAAAGAGATATTAACAGAGAGAGAGAGAGAAAAAAAAAAGGGAGAGAGAGAGAGAAAGGGAGAGAGAGAAAGGGAGAGAGAGAAAGGGAGTGAGAGAGAAAGGGAGTGAGAGAGAAAGGGAGAGAGAGAAAGGGAGAGAGAGAGAAAGGGAGAGAGAGAAATGGAGAGAGAGAAAGGGAGAGAGAGAGAGAGAGAGGGTTAAGATTTTCTGAGATAAGAATAGATAGAAACAAACTGAGAAAAATAGGGAAAGGAAGAGGAAGAAAAAGAAGAAAAAAGAAAAAGAAGGATGAAGAAGAAGAAGAAGAAGAAGAAACTTAGAAAATAAGAAAAAGAGAGGATATATCTGCTTGAAATTAAGCACAAAGCCAGTTTTACACGCTCATTATATCTCTGGTCTCTTTATAATCAGTATTGCCCTTCAACAAGATCAGTTATTCTCATTAAATTGACGAGTCTCATCTACCTGGGTTTTTGAATTCAGTGATATTCTTATACGTGGATGAGTTAATCTCCTGAGTTAACGAGGCTCATTTGCCCGTGACAGCTGAAAGTGAATATAATGGTTTTGACTGGGAATTGAACTCAGGTAAAACGATTCCAGAGTCCAAGCATTTACCATTGTAGTAGGTCGTATTAAGAGGGAAGGAGAAGTGAAGAGAAACTGAATCAAGAATATTAAAGAAAAATAGAGAGAGAAAGAGAGACTCACCTCTGATGAGTAGATACTCGATAAAACTTTGGCATAGAATTGCGCATCATTCGTAACCAAGCGCACTGGGTGGAACACCTAGAAAGGATGGAAGATACTAGATTACCTAAGCATCTATTTTATAAGGAGTTTGTATGGGGAAAGTGGCCGAAACCTAAGTCACGGAAACCGTAGATGTTATCAAAGGCAACTTGAGGGCTCAAAACTAAGAGGTAGAAAATTGGAGTTGGTAATAATGGATCAGAAAGCATGGAGACAAATGGTGTACGGGAGAACGTTGATGAAAGGCGAATCGAGCAAGCCACTCATAGGTGAGCCTTATGTATGTGAGACGTCATAGAGGCTTATAATTTTGAAACTGGACATTTGGGCGAAATCTGCAGTGAAGTTTGCCTGTCAAAAGCAGGCTTTACGAACCACAGAGCTACTCACGCACGGTAGACATGGTGCAAACAGGAAAAAGGTGAGCAGCCAGGTGTTGGCCGTGCACCAGGAGGCTTATCCTACAGAGTATGTGGCAAACTATGCAAAACAGTGGGGGTATGTAGAACTATATACAGACTCATTCGCATACCCTAGTATATAAAAAAGAAATAGGAGGCATTACTTTTGGAACATTTTTATGCCCGGTAGTCATTTATGGCCATTAGACACAGATTATGACGTGCAGGCAAAGCAGAGCGATCCGAGTCTGAAGGCATGTATTAAAGTGTTTTGCAAGGACATCCTTGATAATTTTATATTTTACTAGGCTGGACACTTTAGTCTGATTGACCGATGGCTCAGTCCGCTCCTGTTTATAACTAGTCATTATTTACATTCTATAATACCGCAAGCAACTCACTCACTCACCTAATCACTCACTCATTCACACACACACACTGAACCAAAACCCATCCAATGACACGCACGTACGCAAACACACACACGCATATAAATGGGTGTGGTTGTATTTTGTTTAAATTTTAAAAGAATCCCAAGAAAAATAATAAGCTTTATATTATAATTTTGACATGATATTGACGTTGGCTGCCATACTCATCTACCTCTTCCACCACTTCTTGCCAGCCTATATAAATTTACAGCGTAACATCTGTGTTGGTCTAAGTAAAGTGAACGGCTATAATTGTAATATCTATCCAAATTATTCACTACAGATAGTTTCAAGTATTTCTTAAAATATTGATGGTTTTTAAACTGTTTATGGTATAGTTTGTAGTACATATATAGGTAAATAAATTTCAAACATTAAAATAATGATTCTCTGTTTCGGATTAGATTTTTACCAGATTTTGATAATCATTATATTTTGCAATGTCAAGAGATTAATTGCAATTGTTAGAAACTTAATGCTTTACATCTTGCTTCTCTAAACAATTTTTGAAATATGAAAGCACTTAATGCATTTGGGTCCCTAATTGTTTCTCTAAAACCACGAGACAGGTCACATTTAGTTAAATTCCTGAATCCAATCTATCTTTTTTTCTTTCTTGGTTTAATTCGATTTTGACAAATTTTCTTGATTGTCCTATGATCCCTATCTAAATCTTTCAAAATTTGTAAAGACGACTTTCCTTTTCTAATTTCTTGAATTATATAATTTTTTTCATCCAGTGTTAATTCTTATAACATTCTTATTGTTGATTTTATTATTGAAATTTAAAGTTTATTATTGAGTTTCATATTTATTTAAACCAAATGATCAATACTGAAATAGTTTGGTTTTCATTTCAGTATTTAGGTTTGGTTTGGTTGGGTTTAATGACCTATCAAACATTTATGGATCTGGCAAAATCGAGGATTTTTCAATACGGTTTTATTTAAAAGTTTTCATGGCAAATACTAAAAAAGCCGTTGAATATTCAGATTTAATTTTTGGTATGAGTATTTAATAGGTATATACACAACTTTCAGAACACTCTTTTATAATTACAAAAAAATGAAAAACCAACCTACACTGATACATATATATGGCTACCCCCACTCGTCTCCAAGTATTGAGTACTGTCATTATTGTCCTCTCTCCTCGTTTATTTCATAAGAGAGGGAAAGGTGACAGAGTGCCATTTGCTGTGGATGTTTTTTGGGTGGTCATGAGCTGCACCATGGCCGGCCGCGTACACTCCCTTAGCCCAGATCGGTTTTACTACGGCTAAAAGGAAGATGAGACAAGCGGTTTCCATGATGAAGGTTGCATCAGGCTCTGCCGGATTCTTGATTCATTAAGACCCGCTCTATCGCCTATCCGACAAGCGTTTCTTCCCAATGGTTTGGCCGCGCCCCCATATACTAACCCTGGTATTTCCGTGTCCCGGCACAAGATACCTAGTTGTTCCTAAATGGTCGCCCATCTAACTACTGACAAGGCTCGACTTTGTTTAACTTCGGTGATATAACGAGAACCTATGTTTTCAACGTGACTTATCGTATATGACACATATATACACCAAAACATAAAAAAAAGCATATAAAAAAGTTTAGTAACGCTACACCTATTTTTGGCCCAGCTTGAATATATGTACACTCACACATAGACACTCACATTTTTATTCTCTCACTCATATATATATCTCCCTCCTAAAAAGATGTAAACGCATTATATATATTTATATTTGTTTTTGCATTTTACACTGTTTTAACAGTTCTACCTGTCTCCAATGAACCAAAGAGCACCTGTTACCAGTAAAGTGCTCGCTGTCGTCGTCGTCGCCGTTGTCGTTGTAGTAGGTTTCTTCTAAAAGGTCATTGTCCCTCTCCCGCAAGCATTGTGGTCCTATCATGTTGTTCAGATGTATAAAGTTTCGCTTAAGAGATCTTTACCGGCTGCCACTGGTGAACAATAACGTGTAAGCTGTTGATGTTTATCCCTGAATAACTTTGACCTAGTTGGCTGTTTTGCATTTAGACATGGAACACTGAGTATCTAAAAAAATATCGAATTTAATTAAGATTAAATGCACTTTCTAGCGTCATATGGCAATAGGAAAATAAATGAAAGGCCAGCTTGTCTTAACAAGAAGTCTAATAAATATACATTGCTTAATGGGAGAATTGAGAGTTGGAAATTAGAAAAAAAAAGTTAATTGTTCTCTACAAATAACATTTTATATTCATTTATTCTTTCTTTTTATCTTTCTCTCTTCTTGACTTTCTACTTTTTCCATTCAAAACGTCATTTAATTTGGTTTATTAAAATATTAAAGATAGTTTTTCTATCATTACAATTTTTTTTTGGCGAGGTCCACTTGGCCTAGTGTGTATACAGTCAAACTCCGGAATCGTATGACACGAGTTCGAATTTCAGTAGTTCCGTTAGCGTTCATGATTGGAAAAATACCCTTGGGAAATGTTGCATTTCCGCATTCCTTCCTTCCTTCCTTCCTTCCTTCCTTCCTTTCTTCATTTTCATTACGTCTCCTGCACTTTATCAAAGCGCGTAGAGCCAGACTCTCGATCTCCAGTTTACAAATAAAACATTCCTTCAGCTATGGGTTAAATGGTGTACATAGTGTTATTAAAAAAACTACGTATGGACAAAAAGAACGTTTATCAAAAAATGATCGTTCTTGGCATGATAGTAAATCAAATGACTTAAAAAAAGAAGAGCTGATATGCAGTAAAACCAAAACAAACAATTCAATTTGTTTTTGTCGATTCCCTTTCTAGAGGTTTGTTTGTTTTGTTTACGCCATATCATCATCTATGGTTCATTTAATGATGCGAACAATCCTTTTTTATAAACGTTCTTTTTTGTCCACACCTAGTTTTTAAATAACACCAGATACTCTATTTAATCCATGACTGGAGGGAATGTGGAAAGTCATACCTTTTCCAAAGTTATTATTCCAATTACAATCACAAATGGAACGACTAGGACTCGAACTCGTGTATTACGATTCTGATGTCCTGGTGCTTACTCATTGTCTCATGTGGATTTCTCCCCTTTCTAGTGATGTTAACTAATTTTCAGCAATTGAATTTTACATCTCAATAATTCATCCGCCCAACAGGTTTTAAAACTAATTGACTTTACTTATGTTATTTTCATATTAATAATTTTTATTTACGCTTTATCTAACAACAGAATATAATGAATAATGTTTATTTTTGTTCAATACAATTGAGTAGAAGAGTTTTTAACCACACTAAAATATATTTATTATTCTGTCTCCTAACACACCCAAATTTCTATGATAAGAGTAATCTTTAATAAAAGCATATAATCATAACCCTAATAATAACATCTCTAAATGTATTATTTTCTTGTCGTATTACTTGATTCGTTGATTTGTACTCGTATTTTATGAGTGCCCATCATGAGCTTGCTGTTTAGGATTATTGACACAATGTTATACTCTGTAAAAGCAAAACATATGTCCGGATAATAAAACATCGATCCATCCATCTATCTATCTATCTATCTATCTATCTATCTATCTATCTATCTATCTATCTATCTATCCATACATTCATCTATCTATCTATATATCTATTTCTAATTTCTCTGATTTTTATCGTTTGAAAAGGGGCGTCATAATCTGTAAATCCATTTTTCGGATTGTTGTCCTCATCATTATAGTTGTCGTTTCACCCCGTTTCGGCCAACTAATCCTCTGGCCTGAATAATACACCTGATGAAGGACAGAGGATTATTTGGTCGAAATGTTTAGAAATAACAACCATGAGTATGAGGACAAAAGTCCGCAAAAATAAACATATTTTCTTTAAAATTGCTGAAGTGTGCAATTTCCACCAATCCCGCTAATTTCAATCTATTATTTTATAGAGAAAGAGTTGCCCTACTTTTTGTATTCTTTCCAAAATATACAAATGTGATACTCAATATTATAATCAGTTCGCATTCATCAGTAATCTACGAACATCATTAAATACGCATATAAGCTTAAACATGTTACATATTTATACAAAGAGAAAAGAAAAAAAGGGGGGGGCATTGAACTCATTTCAAATATGATTTGTTTGTTTGCCTTTTTTTAAAGCTTTGTTAACATTGGGATCGGTCAAGCATGGCATTTCGGCTAAGTCGATGACTTGTCTCTCTCTCTCTCCCTGGAGAGAGAGAAGGAGAGGGATAGCTGTAAATAAGCAAGGTGGAAGTTACCATTCATGAAATGGATATCGTTTGCAGGTGGTTGCAGGTGGTCAAAGATTTAGGGCCTTCTTCTTCTTCTTCCTGTCCCCACCCATCCCAAAATGACACACGTGCTAACGGATTAATTAGCTAACAAGACAGGCAAGAGTTAAAAGAAATCTATCACGTGTTTTATTCTAAATTTACATCAATGAATAAAAATAAAGAAAATCTCGACAAAATCCTTTTCGATAATATTTAGTTTCGATTACTTTTGTTTCTTGTTTAAAAAAAAGGGAAATTCTATGAATTATTCTGAGACATTTCTTTTTTTTTATCGACGAGAAGCTATAAGTAAGTATATTAAAGACCTGGGTTTTCATTATAAGTGTATGTTTGAAGAGTAGTGAACAAAAGTTTAAATTCTTCGTATAACAGCCGATAGAATTTTTTACATTTTAACAATTTTAACAAATCTTTTATTTTTTAAAGATATAATTTATGCATAAATATACGAGTTCAAATCCAAATCAAAACTATTAAATTCACAAAGCAGCTCCAGGCAGATGAGGCTCGTTGACTCCGGAGAGTTACTCATCTAGCTGTAAGGATAACACTGATTCCAACAATTTATCCATTTAGTTTTTTGGAGTAACTCATCTTCGTGGATTAAAAAAAATATGACGAACATGTAAAACTGCCCTTCTGTCTAGCTTGGTTTGGTGCTCGACTGAGTATATATCTTAGATTTATAGAAAAATATGTTAAAGTAGCTGAATCTATCATATTTGTACAAATCACATGTTTAAACAATAAACGAATATGTTTTTAAAAATACATGACAATATTTTACGTAATGATTCATTCATGAATCATAAGTGTTACTAATTTCAGTCCTTCACAGTTTTGTTATTCACACCTGCTTATCACAAATTACAGAAGAAATTACAACAGAAAACACACACACACGCACACACACACAAAAACAAAAAAAAACTAATTTTGTTCTGACAATAAATCAATTGGTTGTTGCATAGACGCAAATTAATTCTTACTTTAGTGATAAATTAGAGTTTTTATATTTTATCACCAATTCAAAACTTTCCTGGTTCAACAGATCTATTTGTCGGTAGAAATATTTCAATTTTGTATGTTAAAATGTTCTAGTTGACTTATTTAGTTTTTTCTTGGGTTTATAATTAAATTAAAGGAAATATTTATTTTTTCTGGAAGATTTTAATTAGATTTTTTTTTAGCCGTAAAGGAATTCAAAACCATTTATGCCGCTTCTGATTGTATCTTCTTCTTTACACTGAAGTGGACATTATTCTAAATGTTTTAAATTGCACATCGAAAGCTTCAATTTATGATGTTGTTTTCTAAAAATCAATAATGAAAACAACAATGTTGAATAGGGTTTTTAAATGAATTCTCTAACCAATACTTAGACTCTTCTTGAGGTTCAAATTAACAACTTTTATTTAAATATATACGAGACTAAATTAAAATAATTATTTTTGTTTCTTTTCAAATTGATTTACAATTATTGATATTTTGCTCCAAATTTGTATTTACTCTTTTTATATAAGAAGGTGCTAGTAGTAGTAGAAGTAGTAGTGTTAACCAACTCTGATTTTGTTTTTCGTTTTTACTTTTCCCATGCTTAATTATTTAAGCTTTTTCTTTAAATTAATCCATTCTAAGCTTGTTGAGATTTTTTAACGAGCGGTCACAAAATTAACAAGGTTTTTGTACTAAAGATATTCAAGTTTGAAATGTTTTTCACAATTCCAAAATATAAGCAAATTAAAATAACATGCTATTATGTTTTTGTTTTTGATCTAAATGTTATGCTTCTCTGAATGTTAATTTCAAGACATGAGTGTTATAATAGATCAGGCAAGATAATTGTTTGCACTGATGAATCCATTGAAAAAGAAAAAATGTTCATTTGGTGATTCAAATTAGGCATTTGCTTTGTCATTCAAGCTAATGTCTGTTTGGAAAAGCTTTTAAATCCAATTAAATTTTAACTAACGAAAACTTGTTTTGCATAAACCTTAACGATTATGAAACACCTTGAATTTTACATAACATAAAATAATATCAGAAGAGCGTGGAGGATCAAATTATCTTTGGGGCTCCCTTCTTCTCAACCCTCACCCGCTCCCACTGGCAAACAAGGGTGAAACCAATTTGGAAGTTAAAATTGGTTGATAAGGTTGCCAAATTGATGCGGATACACTCAAACGGAAGACAAAAATATTGTTACGGCTTAATCTGAATCAAGATTCTTTACTCAGGAAAGGACAGGTCACGTGCTACTGGTACCATGTAACCTATTAATACCTGCTGCATGATTGGGCCACCGGCAACTAAACTGGTTCCCCCACCAGCTTTGATTGGTGAGGACGGTGGCTAGTCTCCCTAAAGGATTAAAAACAAGACTTTTCAAAGGGTAAATGAACCCCTTTTTGGGCTCAACGGCCAACTAGCACGGTGTAATGGATAAATGCCCGGATCTTAGAAACCTTAAAAACGAGTTTTAATGCCTAGTGTTAATCTTGCGAATTTTAATGCATGGGAAATAATTGGTTGTATATGGATTAAATAGTGTAAATCTTGTAATTTAACATGTTTACTGTAGAAGTGACAGGTTTATACCTCTTGGACCAGACGGAAACAAGCAGGACTTTTCTCACCCTAAAGTCTTTATAAAAACAAGAGGATTTGCAGCGATATTGATTTCTCTCAATATAACCAATACGCGTGTCCAGAACCCCCATCCAAACTCTAAATTTATTTTTCTAAACACGTTAGTATTTTCGGTATTAAATGACGAAATTTGTAAATATCCAGCAGAAAATAAGTTAACAAATATGAAAAATAGTCTATACAGTTAGGGTTTGACGAAGAGACGTTTTCCTCATGAATGCATTTTGTTTGTTTTTGTGTTTAACAGCATATCAATCTTTTTAGGTCATTTTAATACTGAGAAAAATTACTTATGATAAACGTTATTTTTATACACATATAGTTTTTATTTGATAATGACACAAGTTGCACTATTTAATCCATAGCTGGAGAAAAGATGGGCATTCATAGCTTTCCCAAAGCACGTGCGCGAAACTTCATATCTATTTAAGAAGAGACGGTCATAATTAAGACGATTTGTAAGACGTTAATGATTAATAGATGGAAACTATCTTTACTTTCTTCCCTCTTCCTATCCACATTTATGTCTCCTTGTCCCCTAAAAAAATCTATCTTTTCTCATCCCACCCTTTTAAACTTTCTCTTAACGCTTTACGTTAAGGAGAAAAATAAGTAAATTGATGAAGTATGGCGTGTCTATGTGAGACTATGTGTCCTATAAGAACCAGAACACTCTATAAGAACATATAATAGGAAGAAATACTAATTTCAAATCTATTTCTAAAATTCGTTCAGTATTTTGTGTATTATTAAAAGAGTATTCTGTAATAAAAAGTATTCCCACAGTCTTAATTATCATTAGGGCTGTGACAATATGCTTTTATTAAAGAATATTCTTGTTGTTACTCGACTATTTTGTGATTTTACCATTTCTTTTAATTCTGTACCTATTAGTAGAACTCTAACAATATGCTTTTATTAAAGAATATTCTTGTCACAGCCCTTTTAAAAAGAGTCGTGACGAGTATATTCTTAAAAAAAAGAAAAGAATATCATTATAGCCTTAGTTTTTACAAAAAATTCAATTTACTCCAAAGTATGGATTCACTTGAGAAAATATTGATAAACAACAATTAATTATCTACTTCCACTTTCGCCTCTAATATTACTGATGTTAACGCGATGTAATCTCTATTGGATAAAGATACTTATCTATATGTCTGTCTTTTTAAAAGTAAGACTAAAGGCAAAGACGAAAAATCTGAGGCTGGTATTTATTCAGTTTATCCAAGCATTTTGTTACTGGTTGTGCAACGAGAAAATAACCTCGGTTATTCTTTTTTATTGAAATAAATTATAAAAGCGAAATTTCCAAACTAGTACTAAATATACTTACAAAAAAAAAAAATAAATAAAAAAAACACAAAAAAAAACACAATAATATATAAAACAATGTTTGATCTAGCTTAATAATAAAAGAATATATAAAATATTTATCTATTTTCTATTAAGATCAACTTTGAATATCTTTCCTAGCACTTCGATCTATTTTGTTCGACTGGGCGATAAAATACAACTCTATTTGTTTATTGGTTTTTATTTTATGGAATATAACCCAAGAAAGAGAAAGTAAACACCAAGATATATATATATATATATATATATATATATATTCAATAAAAAAACTTTTTAAGGC
>JAUZSX010339214.1:0-10642 GCA_034780655.1 Idiosepius hallami
CTTCACCTAGATGAACTGCTCTCCCGAGCTAACGAGCCCCATCTGCCCGAGGCTGCTAAAGTGAAATTAATAGTTTTTGACTGGGATTTGAACTCGCGTAACGCGATCTCACAGCCCGAGCTTCTACCAATGATCCACCGTCGCTGCCCTATGTATGCAAAGAATATACTCGCATAAGAAAATATTTTTGTCACGGCCTCAGTAATGACCTAATATGCCCTTTTTTGTATTTATATATTTAATAGTTTTAACCTTTTGAACCCAAAGAGGCCGATATATCAACCCTGAAAACATAAGGCACATAAAAGACACACCCACATGTTGGCTTTAATTTGTTTCTCTAATATAACAGCTCTGAGTGACTACTTGATAATTTTGATAAGTTGGGGTTCTAAGGGTTAATTTTAAAAAAGCTAGATTTCCAATATGCTTTATGCATGTATCATCCAAAAAAGTTTATTTTGTTTTTGACTTAACTCTTTCAACCTTAAAGGGCCGATATATAGGACCTAACAACATAAGGCTAAAAATGACACCAATATTTTGTTTTTAATATGTTGTTCTAATAAAACGGCTATGAGTGACTACTTCGTCATTTTGATAAGTCGGGCTTTAAAGGATTAAATATCATTTGTGTGTGATTGATTTGTTTTCCGCTTTCTTCAAGTATTGTCTGAAGTCAGAAATCTACGTTAAATTTGAGAACATTTAGACAATTGCATCTTGAGACATTTGAGGGTAATTTTTTAGTAGCCTTAACCTTTGAACCCTGACACATCAAAACCAAAAAGTAGTCGTTGGATTCGAGGAAAATACTAGGGCCAAAATATTGGTATGTCTTATTTTGCCAGATGTTGTCTGGGCCGATATATTGGCTATGTAGGGTTCAAAGAGTTAAATCTCTGTTCCTGAGACAAAGTTATTGTTTATTTCTATAGAATTACGATTTATTTATTTTACCACTTACGATGTAAAATAACCTCTGAGAGAAGATGGTAATTTCTAATAATTTGAAAAGAGTCGTAAAACTTTAAATTTGATATAATTTTAAAACTATAAAAAACTTGACTGTCAACGCTTTATTAACCCTTTAGACCCTAGAGGGCCGATATATCGGCCCTGAAGACATGTCGAAGGCACCCAAATATTTTGATTTTATAATGTTCCCCTATTATAACGGCTCTGAGTGACTACTTGGTTATTTTGATAAGTTGGGGTCAAAAGGATTAACTATGTTTCAAAATAAGTTTGTAATGTTAGAATTAACATGTCCCCCTATTATAACGGCTCTGAGTGACTACTTGATTATTTTGATAAGTTGGGGTCAAAAGGGTTAAATATGTTTCAAAATGAGTTTGTATTGTAAGAATTAAACGAATTATTCCATTAATGAATACGAACTGAGGGTCGGTCGATGTGACCCTGAGGATAGGTAATTGGACGTTGAACGTTGACATGTCGAGTAAAACCCTTGGGAAAGGTAGTACCCTCCAGCTATGGATTAAAAAGTGGAACTTTTGTCATTAAAAAAAAGATGTATGTATATAAAAAAAATAACTTATCAAAAGTAATTGTTCTCGGCATTAAAATGACCTAAAAAGGTTGATACGCCTTTAAACACAAAACAAACAAACAATGAAGCCAAGCTGATCTTTGGCTGCGATAGTTCAGTTCCACCACTGAAAACTGAACGACACAAGACGGCCATCTTGACAGAAATAGGAAAAAAGTGTTCGTCTTGCTATGAGAAACAACACACTCTACTCGACAATGAGCTGAACGACACAAGACGGTCATCTTGACAGAAATAGGAAAAAAGTGTTCGTCATGCTATGAGAAACAACACACTCTACTCGACAACGAGCTGAACGACACAAGACGGCCATCTTGACAGAAATAGGAAAAAAGTGTTCGTCGTGCTATGAGAAACAACACACTCTACTCGACAACGAGATGAGACATTCAACTCAAACACTCGTAACCAGACAGTCTGAACAATCATGTGTCAACAACACACCTTATATGACATATTTCTAGTTTAATTACACTCTTTCCATCTTTTCCTCTTTATCCCTCTTGGTTTTATGCTCGATAAAATGTTTAAGAATTTGATTCATATTTAAAATCTCACGATGCCCCCCAAATTCGTAAATACTTTGGAATTTAATGTTTTGAACCCTAACTTTTTATATTCACCAAGTACTCACTCAGAATCGTTATATTCGAGGAACAGGTTAAGGCCAAAATATTGGTATGTCTTTTTTTTTGCCTTATGTTGTCAAGGACGATATATAAGCCTCTTAAGATCGAAAGGGTTCATGAACCAAATCACAAAAACCGCTGAATTTGTATATTAACCCTTTCGACCCTATGTTATCAAAATCGCCAAGTAGTCACTCAGAGAACTTATATAAAAAGAAAAGATTATGGTCTCAATATTAGTGTCTTCTTCTGCCTTATGTCCTCAAATCTGATATATCGGCCCTCTAGGGTCAAAAGTGTTAAAATAACGGACATCGGTTTTCTGACACTAATCTGAAAGCACCATTGAGCCGAGTTTGGATCAAAGAAATTTTGGTAAAATTTAATACAATGACTATATAAAATAGTCTACAGTTCAAAGAGTTGTTCTCTTTCTTAGTTTTTTACTCGTCCAATTGTTTAAAACTTAAATTCATATTGAAATATTTAAAAGAAAACGACTATTAGTAATATTTGTAGTTTAATTAGACACTCTCTGTCTATTTGTTTTTGCTCTATATATTTAAGACTGTACTTAATTATTGAAAGATTTGAATTTTATCTTAAGCAACCAAGAAAAAGATAAGCCAGCATGTTAGAAAAAACAAACTTAAATGCAGTGGAGAACTACGGCTACTTAGAGTTAATTCGTAAATCCTTTTAAGAGAAATTCAAATTTGCATTTTCTTTTCTCTAAAAAGCAGTTGGATATGAATACGTTTAGCCTTAGGCATTGTTCCTATTTGATTCTACATTAGAGCGTTCGTTAAATTAATCCAGATGGAATGAAGTTCCACAGAAATAAATAGTTATCTACAAATAATGCAATTTCATGTTTTATGATTTGTATTTTGTTTTTTATCCCAGAGAAACAAGCATTCCAATTGTTGCACTCGATAGTTTTTCTAAAACCAAAAGTCTTCAATCTTTTTAGTTAAAAATGTGAATCTCGCGGGTCACCAAAGATTTCAATTTAGTTCTCAATAGAAACCAAGTTTATGCTATCAACTATTTGTATAAAACCCTTTAAAAATAATGCTATAAAAAGAGCAAATACTTATATATGTAAAAAATAAAAGCATAAGTCATCAGTGTTATAAGTCATGGGAGATTATGAACGCTAATGGAAAGACTAGGTATCGAACTCTCATATTTTAATTTGAAGTCCGACGACCTACTCATTTGGGCAAGTGGATCGCCTTATTTTTATATTCATATTTCTAATAAGAAGAATATTAATATCAATATTTCATTATAGTTCGTACTACTCCAAAGGGCATGAGATGCACTGAGAACCAAACTGACAGTTTTGTATATGAATCAATGTTCTACTTATCTAAACGGAAATCTTTAAACATTTGAATCCTAAAAAAATGTGGTTCGCAAAATGACCAATTAACGAATCAGACCTCTTCTACTAAAGAACCATGTAAGGCTAAAATATCACATGTGTCCTCTTTTCTCGTGGGGCACTGGGTCCAATATATCATCATTCAGGGATCCAAAAGTTAAGCATTATACCACCAAATAAATTTATTTTAGCTATAGGCAGGTTGTTCCTCAGTGTAGAAATTCTAATGTTGTTTTCTCAAGTAGCAAACATCTTACAGATATCTGTGATTATTTTTTTTTGTTTGTTAATTTTTTTTTTAGATAGTATTACATAGAAGGTTGGAGTTTTCCCTTCTCTCGAGAACATTTGCATGTATTTGTCTAATTTCAACCAGTAATAGCTGTTATTTACTTTGAATTACGATAAGTGATGCTTCAAATAGCAGAAAAACCTTGAACTTAAGAATAGACAGCGCCTTCTGGAATATCATTTTGCTGCTTGATTAGTGCAGTCAATCGACATTGATCCAAAAATGAGTTGATTTGAAAGATAAAATGATAGCCATTTATAAATGCTTCTTGTTTTGTTTCACAGCAAATCAACCATTTTTTGGGTTATTTATTGTTGATTCAGTTTTAATTTGAGTTAGATTATTATTATTATCATTATCATCATTATTATTATTATCATTATCATCATTATTATTATTATCATCAGATTATTATTATTATTATTATCATCAGATTATTATTATTATTATTATCATCATCATCATCATATTATTATTATCATCATATTATTATTATTACTATCATATTATTATCATTATTATTATCAATTTATTAATTTATTTGGCCAAAATCCGTCCGTTGTCCAAAATAATAATAATAGTAATAATAACTAACATTGTAAACTATAATTGATGCAAGATTTTTACAGATTTAAATTGTAAAAAATATAATTCATTCAAATTCTTCAGCATTAATGATACCCTTGAAAATTTAAGAAAAAAAACTTATATTGGATACATTTAAAATTAGTTCTATTGCTTGTAATAGTAAAGTGGCGTACCAAGGGAGGGGTGGAGGGGTTGGTTCGCCCCAGGTTGCACATACCAGATAAAAAATTTTTTTTAATTTTTAAAAACTAATATGAGATTTTAATTTTCTAATATGCTTTATGTGCGTAATAATACTGTTTTTAAATGGATTTTTTAAAAATAATTCACCATTCCAATAAAAATAAATATTTAAAATTGAATATAATTAGATCCTTGATTGTAGTTCCATGAAAATAAATAATTTTAGAACTCTTTTTAAAATTTCAAATTTTAATTGATTATCAGTGCACAATGGGGTGCAAATCTTACGACCGCCCCGGGCGGCAAAAACTGATGCTACGACAATGTAATAGTATCTTCTATATTTTGTTTTTAACTCATCGTATGATCTGAACTAATATTCTATTATTTATTTTGAATGAAAAACAACCTCATTCTGATTGTTTATTTATGTGATCAGAAGGTTTTTGCTAATGTGGTGGTTAAGAATTCAACTACAGTTTAGTTTCCATTGGTTCTGCTTGTTATAGTTATTAATCTATAGATATTTTTTTTAAGAAGTCGATCACATAGATCGAGTTTCATAGAGAGAATAAACTGGAAAGGAGTTTTTATTTGTGTACTGGGCATACGAGTATATAGTATATATTTTGATCACCAAACTAAGTTAGGCACAAGACTATTTTAACGCGCATTTTATATCATTGGGGTTGTTTTTTAAATCAGTGTTGCCCTTCAACTAAATGAGTTACTCTCCCGAGCTAAGTAACCTCATATGACCGGGTAGAGAGTAATCGTGAATCAAACTAGATTTCGTCCAGTTAGAAAGGAATGTCAGATCTTTTTCTATGTTTGCATTTCTAAGTATATCTCTTAGGTTTTGTTGTTCATTTTAATATTTTCAAAGATATGTTGTCATTGGTGTACAATCGATTAGAACGTGTCCCACACTATAAACCATCTGGCACATGGGACATTTGTGGGTTCTGTAACTCTTAGTAGACAAGAATGGGGAAATTTGTTTCCAATTTTAATTCGAGATAGGACTACCTATTTCTTTTATTTCCGTATTGGTTCGTAAAATACTGTATTAACCCTTTGAATCCTAAGAGGCCGAGATATCGGCCCTAAGAACAAATAAGCCAAAATAAGACACACCAACATTTTAACCCTAATATGTTATACTTATATAATGGCTCTTGGTGACTACTTGGTAATTTTGATAAGTTAGGGTTCAAATGCTTAAAGCAGTCTTTCAAAAGAGGAATAATAAAGCAGCCATTGTTTGTTTGTTTTTTAATTATGAGTTATTTGCATAGTCAAACATCGTTAACAAAAACGCTAGCTCGGGAAAGCAGCTCATCTAGTTTAAGATAAATACTGAATGTAAAAAGCCTTGGTAAGAGCATGTAAAAATGGCCTTGTGCCAAACTTGGGTTGTTGCTAACCAAGTAAATATAATATCCTCGTATAGGGGAAGGGTAATACCAAATATAAAACGCCCGGGTAAGAGCACGTAAAAATGGCCTTGTGCCAAACTTGGGTTGGTGCTAACCAAGTAAATATAATATCCTCCATAGGTGAAGGGTAACACCGAATATCAAACGCCCGGGTAAGAGCACGTAAAAACGGCCTTGTGCCAAACTTTGGTTGTTGCTCACCAAGTAAATATAATATTTAATAGCTATTTTATTAAACGATGTTGGTTTTGGTCCTTTCTATTACACATCCTCCCTTGGCGATCATCGTGAAATACAATATTTGTATACATATATTTTTTCCAAGTCTATCATTTTTCCAGCTGCATGAGTGTATTTGTCATTCAACATCAAACTCCTACTCTGACATCTCTCGACCGGCGGCTGTCCTTTGTTGTTCTCAATGATCAAACATGTCACTTCACATTTTATATACACCCACAAACGGTTTGAGATCTCTCCAATCAGCCTGAAGTTGGTGCCAGCTTTTTGCAATATCCAACAACATGATCTCTTTTCTATTTTACCAGAATTAACCAGTTTTAAACCACCACTACAAGTTAATCCCTGGCAATTCTCTTTTAATTATCGATACACTATTTAAAAAAAAATAATCAGTTAATTTAAATTATCCCTTTTCTAAAATTATTTGGCAGACAATAGCTAAAATATAACAAAATATCTAATCCTGTCATACCCGATTCAATGCTACATCTTTAAATTCTATTAGGACAACGTTTTCAACAGGGCCGTTTTTAGGGCCCTCACAGACCTGCAACTGCGGGGGGTGCAAGCTCCCTAGGAGCCTCAAGGCTCCAAGGCTTTGCATATAAATGCAAAAAGTTACCACTATAATTATCAAAATGAACTAGAAAATCATTATTACATTTATATGTTGAAATATACATCCATCAACACATCTTTCCATCGGTCTGTCTTTCTCTATATATTTTTGTATGTAGTCTTTGTTCGACGACTCCAGTATCCTGAGAGGGGTGCAAGTTGCATTTTTAGGATAAAGGGGACGCAAGGCGCACTCTGACTAAGCATAGTTACCCTTCGCCTAGATGAGATGCTCTCCCGAGTTAAGGTACCCCATCTGCCCGAGGCTGCTAAAGTGAAAGTAATGGATTTGAATGGGACTTGAACTCGTGTAATACGATTCCAGAGCCCGGGCTTTTACCAATACTCCACCGCTGCTGCTCAGGAAAAAAGAGTATGCATGTTTTGATTGAATGAAACAAATCACTATAGAATCATAAAAAAACATCTCGGTTTTTACCTTCGCTATTTAAATGTTTTTTTTTCATGAGAAACTGGATGGATTCTCTCCCGTCGATTTCGACGTATGAGGGTCATCAAACCACGTACGGTTGTCAGACAACCACACAGGAATTTGTTTAGAGTGGTGAAGGCTTGTGTAGCACCATCCACACTTTTTGGAACTGCTGATAACACACAACCAGTGCAAGTGATTTGCCACGGGCTACATGAACAACAGACCTCAAGCATGAGAAACTACAAAATATCAAAAGCATAAATTTATCAGCTTTTGACAAATCAGAGAATCACTTACAAAAATTAAATCTTAAAGACATAAATCAAATTTATAGTTTTTCTTGTTGTATCTCTAAGATATTTTTATTTTCAACTAAGAATTTTTTAAGGTCATTTTTAAGTAGGCATTAGTGGAGTAAGTGTTGTACTATTGCCCAATTATCGGCAGAATGCATAGTGATGTGCTTTGAAAGAGGTAAGACCAATATTATATTTATATAGTGAGCACCGACCCAATTAGCCGGAATATTTTTTTTAGTCGGGGACCGGTTATAAAATATCACTGGTTATAAGAAGTACCGGTTATAAGACACCAATTTGATTGGCTAATGAAATGTTAACCTATAAACACTAAACCCTAACCCTAGCTAATCAAATTGCTGTCTTACAACCAGTGCTGTCTTGCAACCGGTCCCCAACCAAAAAAAAATATCCCGGACAATTTCTGCAGTTGCTTGTTCTGCAAAAGTGACAAAATGTTATTGCTTATCAGAAAAAAAGAGTATGCATGTTTTGATTGAACAAAAACAAATTACTATAAAATCATAAAAATCATCTCGGTTTTACCTTCGCTATTCAAATGCTTTTTTTCATGAGAAACTACAAAATATCAAAAGCATAAATTTATCAGCTCTTGACAATCAGAGAATCACTTACAAAAATTAAATGTTAAAGACATAAATCAAATCTGCAGTTTTTATTGTCTTATCTCTAAGACGCTCATATTTTCAACTAAGAAATTTTTTTAACCCTTTCGACCTTAAAGGGCCGATATATCGGCATAAGAAACCTAAGACAAAAATAGAAACACTGAAATTTTAACTCTAATATGATCCTTTGATAAAACAACTCTGAGTGACTAGTTGTTAATTTTGTTTAGTCAGGGTCCAAAGATTAAGACCGAAATATTATTGTTAGTGTGTCTTCTTTTCTTTTTAATAAAAGGATTGAATAAAAATACATAAAATAGAAAAAAAATAAGGTTTAAAGGTTCAGATTTCAAAATGCCAATTTATAGTTTAGACCCTGTATTATATTTACTTGGTGAGCACCCACAAGTTTGGCACAAACGGGCATTTTATATTTGGTATCACCCTTCACCTAGATGAGATGCTCTCCCGAGCTAACGATCCCCATCTATCCAAGGCTGCCAAATTGAAAGTTCTTGTTTTGACTGAGTTTTGAACTCACGTAATACGATTTCAGAGCCCGAGCTTTTACCAATGCTTCACCTTCGCTGCCCGAAGTTTAGAAGTGTAGTTAATATTTTTTACAATTATCTTGTTGGATGCTCCGGTGTGCATTTTAAGTCGATAAATGCTTAAATAACGTAGGTGTGATTTTTGATTAACAAATAAATATTAAATCTGTGCTTCATATTTTTTGTTTCGTACACGATGAAATGATATTTTATTCTAATTAGAGAGGCCAGATTGTCCATATAAACGGTTTCGTCTCGAGGGAAATTAACGATAATTCACGATTTTGCAAACAGATCTCTCGATAAACAAATAAAAAAAATTCTCTTAAATCAATAGAAAGTTAAGAAACCATTTGTGGCAGAACCCGGCGTTGCCCGTGCAATTCAGAATTTTTAAAATTATTTAAAAAGTTATGCGAAATTTTTCATTCTATTATAACTTTATATTCATATTAGAAAAATATATCTTCGTCTGTGTGTGCACGCATTGGTTGTGTGTATATTATATTTACTTCGTGAGCACCAATCCAAGTTTGGCACAAGGCCATTTTACGTGCTCTTACCCGTTTTTTTTTTTACATTCGGTGTTACCCTTCACCTAGATAAACTGCACTCCCGAGTTAACGAGCCCCATTTGCCCGAGGCTGCTGAAGTGATAGTTAGGGTTTTGATGGGATTTGAACTCGTGTATGACGTTTCCAGAGTCCGAGCATTTACCAATGCTCCACTGTCGCTGCATGTTTGTGTGTATATGGTCGGGTACAAACCCAAGTTAGACACAATACAATTTTTACGTGCCCATTTTATCCCTGGCCTATTTAATCTGTGTTCCCCTTTAACTTACTCTCCAAATTTAACGAGCCTCATCCGCCTGAGACAACTTAAGTTAAAGGCATTGGTTTTGACAGGGATCTGAATTTGAACTCGTGTAATCTGATTCCAGAGCCCAAGTGTTTACCAATGACCAAACTTTGCTGTCCAAATGTATATTATCTTATATTTACTTGGTGAGCACCAACCCAAGTTTGGCACAAGGCTATTTTTACGCGCTCTATATACCTGAGAATTTTGAATTCAGTGTTATCCTTCACCTAGATGAGCTGCTCTCCCGAGTTAACGAGTCCCATCTGCCCGAGGCTGCTAAAGTTAAAGTAATGGTTTTGACTGGGATTTGAACTCGCGTAATACAATTCCAGAGCCTGAGCTTTTACCAACGCTCCACTGTCGCTCCAGTTTTTGTTTTATCAAGTTGTTACATGTGTTCAACTGTGAAATTAATCTGTTTTGCTTTGTTGAACTCAAAAAATCAGATAAAATCAAATAAAATCAGATACTCTATTCAGTTTTGATGTCAAAAGCTTTTCTTTTTTTTTTATTTCAACGTTCTTTCTTTACCGATATCAGTCAAGTCTGAGATCAACAAGTTTTAACAAACAAACAAGTACAAAAAAAACAAACAAATAAACAAATAGAATAAAATACTCTATTTAGCTTGGACTTCGCGATTTTGCAGAACAAGCAAATGGAGATATTTGGCCAAACTCTAAACCCTAACCCTAAACCATCAAATTGCTTTTTTATACTAAATTCATTTCTAATGCTTTTTTATACTAAATTCATTTCTAATGCTTTTTTATACTAAGTTCATTTCTAATGCTTTTTGATACTAAATTTATTTCTAATGCATTTTTATATTAAATTCATTTCTAATGCTTTTTTAATACTAAATTCATTTCTAATGCTTTTTTAATACTAAATTCATTTCTAATGCT
>JAUZSX010339225.1:0-10642 GCA_034780655.1 Idiosepius hallami
CTTCTTTCAAGTATTGTAGAATTTGGTGAGGTTTTGATTTTTTAAATACTTTGCTGATATTTGTTGTTTAGAGAAGTGTAAACAGTTTTGCTTCTTTTAAGTATTGTAGAATTTGGTGAGGTTATGAAAATCAATAATAAAAAAAATAATAATTCTTGCAGTTCGCATTGAAATTACCCCCCCCAAAAAAAAATCAGTCAAAAACCTTTTAACTAATAAGGCTGATTTGTCACTAGAAAAAACAAATCCTTTTTAATAAGCTGTAAAAGCAAAAGTGTGAAAAAATAAATGTACCGAAGTTGGAATAAGAAGCAAAACTTGTGTCACAATTTGAGCAGAAATAAAACTTGGTTTTATTGAAAGTTTGAAGATAGGATTTCAGTTGTTTTTTTTTATGGCTGTGTTTTTAGAATCCAGTTTTATAATAAAAATTGCTTTTGTAAATATTGGATGAAGACAAGACAGAAAACAATCAATAAAACAAGATCATAAATCTATGGATTTTACTATTTTACTTTTTATACAGGCTGGGCCAAAAGTAGGTATACAGTTTTTATACTTTTGGTTTTTTCATGCTTCTTTATACAGGGTGTCCTAAAAGTTACTGTGCACTTGGGGTATATAGAAATTTAAGTCTAGGCAGTGAAGGTAAAGCATTGGTAAAAGCTTAGGCTTTGGCATCGTAGTGCACCAGTTCAAATCCCAGCTAAAACCATTGGCTTTATCTTAAGTTGACTTAGGCAGGTAGGGTTTGTTAACTCGGGAGAGTAACTCATCTACGTGAATGGCAATACTTATTACAAAAACCTATGTTTTTTTATTTTTTAATCCATTTTTATTTTCTTTTTTCTTTCTTTGTTTTCTTTATTTTCTTCTCTTCTTCTTTCTTTCTCTTATTTTCTCGTTCCCTTTCTTTTTTTCCCATTTTCCATCCATTTATTCTGTTATCAGAATTGTGTCTTAATCTGTGAGATTTCTTTCTTTCTTGATTTCACTTTGGCTGGCAATTACTATCTTTTCACACAAACACAAACTCCGTCTCAAATTCACTTGTCAGCATAATACTTAACTTTTATCTTGTAAACTACCAAAACTATTTTTGTGTGTGTGTGTGTGTGTGTGTGTGTGTGCATGGATGAAAATCTGATAACAGACACTTTTTATCGAAGACAGATTCTACAATATGGCTGCTTGCTGATGACTACTTAAACAAGATTTATTTCTGAGATTAAAACGTACTTTTCTTAGTTAACTTGTACACTAAAGTGTGTTCGAGGGAGTAGAGTTTTAAAATGGGTCAGGTAACACGTTTTAATGGGGGTTTGTGACCCTAATAGAATTTGTACTTAAATTAATTTACCCCCCTTCATATTTGGAAGTAAATACTCTGGTGGACAAATGAATTTACTTACAGAATTCATGAATAATAAACAAACAAAATATCTTTTTTATTAGAAAAATGTTTAATTGTTAATTTCATCTCTTGTAACATAGGAAATAAAAGTCTGTCTTTTTGGCATGGAAAGAATGGCAGATATTATTACCACCTTGACAAAAAATATTCTTACTTACCTGTACCCTTGGGCCCTGCTTTAAAAGATTTGGGCCAAGACAGTCTTATGAGTTTTTATGTGACTCAATCATTCTGCCCCTCCCCCCTCATCTTCTTCAAGAAATATAGAACCAAATGATAACAAGATTTTTGTTTTCTAAAATTAATCTTTATATCAATTAATTACTGTATATTTTGGCAAATAAGTTGAGCTTTTAGTCCCAACTCAGTCAGTCTCAAATCAAAGAGGCTTGACTTTTATAATAATAACAAAAAAGCAAAGTTCATAATGAGTAAAAAAAGAGATTGACATTTCAAAGGAACTAAAAACCAAATCTATTTTAGAATTCAGATAAAAACACCAAAATAAACATGGCTACCTGCTAGTAAGCTAAATATTCTTAGGTGTCTGAAATAGATAGGACTCTCTAATCACAAAAATCTATGAAATTACAGTAAAACCTTGTACGTGGCAAAACTTGGGACTTACAAGGTAGAAGGTTAGATGAGTTACAAGAGAGGAATAAAGAAAACTTTTATTGAATGTTATTGTAATAAATATTATTTAAGATTCGCTTTATTTATACATTATTTCATCAACTTTTTCCTTGTGTATATAAAATAAAAATGTTAAAAATCCCTTGTTAGAGCACATAACATGATATGCGCAGATGCCTTCATTTACCAAACTGCAGTGTGTTGATAGTATTGTCTTAGATATTGAAAGGGTGAAAATTACCTATTATCTTCTTTTTACGGCTATAAAATGGTTAAAACCTTTTTCAAAAGTTGTTTGATAAAATAAATGATTATATTTTACAAGTTGAGAATCACATTTCAACAAAGCTTTATGTAGTGTCATCATAGCAGGTAGGGTATCTAAAAATGTGGCAAGGTAGAAGGCCAAGTTTAAAGGTAGGTGGCTTATAAGTTTTTATAAAACATTGAATGAAAAACTGTAAAAAATGTATTTATTTAGGTTAGTAAAGGGTGAATTTTATAAAAATGTATTTTTGTTTATCTTCCAGATATTGTAAAATGAGGTGTGATAAATTTTACAAGCATTATTTGGACCAATGTCCTCATCCTTATTATTTTCTTTTGCTATGTTTGACTGAATTAATCCTTCTAAAAACAATAGGAGTCAATTTAGGTTGCCCGAAGAAGACCGAAGAGTATTTCGATCAAAATGTAGTGCAGCAGAGAATAATAAGGATGAGGACAATAGTCCAAATCATGCTTGCATTATTTTTGGTTGTTTTTCACTTTAAACCATAGCACCTTGGCAATTTCTCCTTTTGTTGAAATATAGGATAAAGTTATTAAAAGCAAACTTGTTTTCTTAGTGAAATAAACATGTAACCTTTTTAGAACATTCTTATCAAAATATAAAACTCAAATCATTACCATCCAGCATTCCAACCACCAGTGTTAAAAAAGAATAAGTTATTTTTTATTACCTAACAAACTTTTTGATAAAAAAATACACAAATTATAAAAACTGACAAAAAAGCTAAAAACCTTGTGGTCTGCCAACTTTTTCATAAATTTGAATCCAATAACTCCTCAACCAATCTTAATGAAATTTGGCAGGATAGTGGTTACTAACATAGTCCAAAATTTATTGCACTGAATCTCCTAATTTTGACTTTCCAAAATAACCCTGCCAAATAACAATATATTGGATGATCAAAGACCCTTATCTTTGCCTGTGCAAAGTGTGGATATCTTTGCTAGTATATAATAATGATGACCCTAACCCTTCATGCTGCTCACCAAGTAAATATAATATAATAATGAGGATAGAAATATCCAAGGTCCAAATCCAGAGGATCTTTTTGTAAGATCACCCTTATGGCACCCACCCCTCTAAAAAATGGTCCCATAAGCCAGATGATTACTCACTAAAGGCTCATGAGAAACCAATTTACACAGAAAATTCTTACTAATCCTTTGAATCCTTAAGGGCCGATATATCGGCCCAGATGACATAAAGTAAAAGATTACACACCAATATTTTAGCCCTAATAGCTCTGGATGACTACTTTTTTTTTTTTTTTTTTTTTGATAGGACCCAAGATTATCTGACTTTTTATTCTCATCTTCATTATGTAAACAAAAATTATGTTTAAAGAAATTTTATGACGCTTGATAATTAGTAATATTTGGACTACATAACTTACTATTATCTGTCTTTCTTTCTTCATATCTTTATGTATGTCTGTATCTAATTAGTTATATGGAGTGAGCCAACAATAGGTTGGTATACACATATAAAATTTAAAAGAAGGCCAAAAATAAGTTAATTTTTTAATTTCAAGAATGTTAACATAATCTTAGACAGAAACTGTTTAATCCCTTATCTGATTAAAATGTCCTCCACCAACATTGCAACATTCTTTACAGCTAGTAAAACAAAAAACATTTATAAAGCATATAAAGCAGTTTATATGCAAAACCATTACATTCACCTTTAGCTGCCTCAGGCAGATGGGACTCGTTAACTCGGGAGAGCAGCTCATCTAGGTGAAAAGCAACACTGAATGCAAAAAAAACAGGTATAGAACACATGGCCTTGTGCCAAAATTGAATTAGTGCTTACCAAGTAAATATAAAACATTTCTTATAAAAAAAGGTTTAATTACTGTGTACCTACTTTTGGTCCATCCTGTATTGACACACTTTTATTTTTTCATTTTTTTTTTTTTTAATGCTGGTGCCAAGTTTCTGTTGAGAATTGTATTTATTCTCTTTGAATGGCCAAATCTTTGTCCTCTACTCTTCCTATTCCTCCTTTCATTTCCCTCCTTCCTTCTCTTTGGTAAAGGAAGAAATAAATAATGCTGTCATAAATCATAAAACAAAGACCCCACCCCCACCCCATCATGTTCCTTTAAGACAAGATTTAATGTGATATTGTGTGAACTTGAAAAAGAAAACTTGGCCTTTTTATTTATTTATTTTTATATTTTTGATTTGTATTTGAATGTGAGTGGGTGGCTATTTTTATGATGTCTTTCTTTATGGCTTTTTAAAATAGTTTGGTTTTTTTTTCATGTCAAAAGGTGACAAATTCCACTAAAAAGTAACAAATACTGAAGATTAGCAAAAAATTCCAAAATGAATGTCTTTATTTCAAAAGGAATATTTAACTTAACTTTTAAAAAGCATATCTTAGTCTCAGTCAGGGCCATGCTTAGGCCCTCTCCCCTGCACACCCCTTAATTGCAGGGGGGGAGCTGCAAGCTCTAAAAGGATCATTGGCTTCACAGATCTTTAAGTAATTAAAAAAATTACCAAATTAATTACCAGTGCCTGTATACTTCCACCATATATCTCTCTCTCTATATATATATATATATATGCTTGTTAGAGTGTTCTTTGGAAGTCAGGTGCTGGCATTTTTGTCCAGCTGTCGTAAAGAGGGCGGTCATAAAGGGGGCCCTGGCAAAAATGAAGTTTGAAAATCACTGATCTTGACCACAAATATGTTCCAATGCATGAAATAAGGAAAAATAACTTTTAATGGCGTTGTAATAAAATTACCAAAATTTTCATTGAAAACCAAAAAGTAACACATTTTTATGATCATGGTCACATTTCAGTTTTTAATGTAAAGTTAACCTGTAGCTGATATACAGTCACTGCTTTTGTAGTATCCACTTATACATCCATATCATTTTCAACTTGGCATATTAGGCCTGAAGACCTGTCAGATGATCCTCATATTTCCTTTTATAAATTTCTTACATTATTTTAATTATAAATTTACATTTATAACTTTTTTATGATTATCCAGACTTTCATTGGGGAAGCCCACTTGGGGCAGTGGATTAGCAGTTGGACTTTGGAATCATGATACATGAGTTCAAATCCCAATTGCTCCGTTTATGTTCACGTTTGGACTAATACCCTTGGGAAAGGTATAAATCCCCACATTTCCTCTAGCTATGTGTTAAATATTGCATATTTTGTTAGTCCAAAAACACTATGTAAAACAATACACTTATCAAAAATGATTGTTCTTTGCATTAAATGACCAAAAAGTTTGATATGCCGTAAAACAAAAAACTCAATTTCCAACTGGATGGAATGTCAGGATTAGACAGTTTCTGAAGACAGTACTGCCAGGAAAGATGGATCGATTGAACCAGGAAAGATGATCCCAATCTGATGCCCTGGCCTCCAAGATCTCCAGATTTCACACTTTGTGGGGGGAGGGCGGATTTGTGAAAGCATTGGTCTCTGTCCCTCCCATTCCAAGAGATGTGGATGAATTGAAGGCCCGAAAAACTGAAGAGTTTTTGCAAGACTTTTGCAAACACCCTGTATAATAGAATGACGAGACTCCTCAATAGTGTGGATCACAATATTGGAAGGTTTATTTTATTAAGTTACATCATTCAATTATTGTGGGCAGACCATTGTGGCCATAGAGGTCATGTGTAATGTAGATATGTCAATAATTTTGACTTATTGAAACGTCAGTCATTGAGTTGGGTTTTAACATGCTTGGCATAGATGGATGCCATTTATGTCAGCAGAGGCTAAAAAGGTTAGTGTAATAACGCCCTCTTGTTTTTTTGAAACCCAGGTGTCAAATGCTTGGATCCTTGAGTTGTCTGCTCGTATAAAAGGAATAAACAAAGATTTTAAGCTTCAGAAATTTATTTGAAAAAACAAAACAAATGCAGTTAGAAACCCTGACAATAATTGGCTATCTGGGCTCTTCCCTTATTATGACAAAACAATCTGAATATAAAGCATTCACTTTAAAAAATAGCCTTGTGCCAAACTTGGTTGGTGCTGCTCACCAAGTAAATATCATAAAGCATATATCTACTTGGTTGAGCACAATCCCAAGGACATTTTTAAGTGCTCATTATATCCCTGAGATTTTTGCCCTTCACCTAGATGAGTTACTTTCATTAAGTTGACAAGTGTCCTCCACCTGGATTTTTGTAATCGGTGTTATCCTTATACCTAAATGATTACTCTCCCGAGTTAATGAGCCTCATCTGCCCAAGATAGTTAAAATTGAATGTAATGGTTTTGATAGGGATTTTAACGTTTTGAATGTGAATGAATTGGAATCCTGTTGCTTTCTTCCTCTATTTTCCTTTTTCCTCCTTTATTTACTGGGCTGAAAGGGTGGTAAAAGCTTGGACTCTAGAATCATATTACACAAGTTCAAATCCTAGTCAAAATCATTACATTCACTTTTAGCTGCCTCCGGCAGACGAGGCTCATTAATTCTGGAGAATAGCTCCTTTAGGTGTTAGGATAACACTGATTCCAAAAACCCATGTAGATGAGACCAGTCAACTCAGAGTAGCTCATCTTGATGAAGGGCAACACTGATTTCAAAAAGCCTATAATGAATACATTTAACTAGTCATGTGCCCAACTTAAGTTTGTGGTCTCTACCAAGTAGATATATCCCTTGTCAATGGTTTTTGCCATTCCACCCAGTGGTGCATTGGGCAGCAAATTTGTTTTTTTGCTGTTTCTGTAGGATACTTGTTTTTATGAGAAAGAGTTGCTAATTTTATGCTCAACCCCCAACCTAGAAGACCTTTTTTGGGGGGGTTTGTAATCAGTGTTGCCCTTCCCCTAGACGAGATAATCTCCCGAGTTAACTAGTCCCATCTGCCCATCTAAAAGTAGAAATAATGGTTTTGACTGGGATTTGAACTCTCATAATAGTCCAAGCTTTTACCAGTGCTCCACCTCATTGCCTATCTCTTTTCAGTGGGATGTTTTTATTCTCAGTTCCTGCTAAAAAAAAATCATTATGAAAAAGGATTAGAATAGCAGAAACACAAAGAAGTTAAAAGAAATTAAGTTAATAACTTTTGGAATGTTCTTATCTGACTTGGATGACAATCTTCTCCAGTCCACCATTGTTCTTTCAAGGGTCAACAGGTCTTTTTAAAAAGTAGGGCAAAATAAACCAGAGAGGATTTTCTTATAAAATAAACACAATTTGGGACAATAAAATCCCCTTCCTTGATCATTAATATTATTGCCAACTTTTGTCCTCATCTTGCTAGTTTTTTGGAAGTCCACAATGATATTTTGGTGACCCATTAAGAAAAACAACTCTTAATGGTTTTTATGATTTAAAAATTCAATTTCTACTGTAAAAGGCATTCACATGGACATTAGGGATCTATTTAATATTTCTGGGGTCCACAGGTATATATAATGAATTTAAAGTCCACAATGATATTTTGGTGGTCCATGAAAAAAAAAACAACTTCTAATGGTTTTTATGATTAAAAATTCAATTTCTACTGTTATTTTGGTTTCACATGAAAAAAAATTTGAATAGGACATTTGAATATTTTTTAGATTTAAAAAAATGTTTTGAAAAGAAAAATAAATTGTTATAAGCTGGTTTTAAATCTGTTCTTTTTCTTAAGTATTGTGACCTTTGCCCTCTTTTGGGGAAAAATAGAACATTGTTTTATGAACAATAGTTATTAGGGGATTTACTAAAAAGGGAAAATGGGTCCCTGAGTAAAAAAGGTTGAGAACCCCTTATTTAAACAGATCTGCATTCATCATGGCTTTCTTCACTGAATACAAAAATCCCTTTTTTAATAGTTTAAACAATTCTATCCATGAATTAATCCCCCATTTTAATGCTTTGTAATTTTCTCTTTCCTGTCATTAGCAATAATTTACAAACTAAAATCACTTTAAATTTTTTTGAGGAATAATTTTGCTGTCCTACTTTTAATTTTGTCTTTCTTTTATCCTTAAGAAATCTGTTCACTTGCTACTGAATGAAACTATATTTGCAACTGTTCATTAGAAGTGTCTACTTATAATTTTACAGACTAAAATGGGCTTTACAGTGTTTGTTCCCTTGTTATAATATGCTTCATCATAATAGATATATAACAGAGATGATGAAGTGAAATTACTCATCATCATAAAAGGAAGACTAAATTTCTACTGTAAAAGGCATTCATATGGACATTAGTGATCTATTTAATATTTCTGGGGGTCCACAGGTATATCTGTTAATTTGGTCATTAATTATTTTAGTTTAATGTTAATTTAAGATTAACAAATTTGAAATTACTCACTTGATAATTGGTTTCCTAATCTTAAATTAACATTAAACTAAATTTTATAAAACCAAGGGTTACACTCACATCGGCAGGTAATTTTTTCAATTTTCTTTTGACAACTGTGATTTTTTAAAAAAATTTTCCAAAATGACTTTTTAACCTTTATTTTTAATCAAATGAGCAAAGTCAAATTATTTCAACAATAAAAGTTTTAATAGAATAGAAAAATAGTTTCTTTTTTTTAAAAACAGCCTCGTTAAAAAAAAATGTTTCTAAAAAAAAATTCACTAAAAGATGTAGTTTAAAAGTGAAATGGATTATAATTTCTTAAATAGTAACAAAGTTTTGAATTATTGGTTGTTTATTCATGACATCAGAGCATTTTATGAGTTTGACTAGTAAATGAAAATATTTAGTTGTCAAAGGTTAACTAAAGGTAAATTTGTCTGTAGAGCCCTATTCTTAACACTTATGGGTCTGGAAGGTAACTTTTCTATTTGGCTAGTAAATGAAAATATTTAGTTGTCAAAGGTCAACTAAGTGTAAATTTAACTGTAAAGCTCTGAATCCTATAAAAACATTAAATGCTTTTATTAATCAAAATTAAATTCAAATAAAAAAAATATTTAAGTGCTGAGAAAGTTATCTTTCTGTTCTCAGTATATTTAGGATTTATGCTAAAACATTTGAACTTGGATTCATTTAAATCAGTTATTTTCAAACTCTTTTTGCCAGTGCCCTCTTCACCAGTGAACAAAGATTCCAGTGCCCCCTTCACTGCTGGACAAAAATGCCAGCGGCCCTCTCTTCTAATAAACACCATTACAAGGTACATCTAGGAGAATATACAGTGACTGGGGAATGCTTAATTAAATCGTCCCGTTTTTCAGTCTTTCTAACTTCACCAATTGAACATTTTACTGTAATTGCTGTAAGGCCTCCTTCACAATTTTAATGCCCCCCTTATCTGACTACTTACTCGCCAGTGCCCCTCTGAAAGTTTACAAGACTCCTCAGGGCGTGGTACAGGCTGACTTTGAAAACCACTGATTTATTGGAATCAAATAAATCATTTAATGTTTTTAATAATAAAAACACACGAATTTTGAATTTGTAATTAAAAACAGACTGAATTCCAACCCTGGCTCTAGAAACAGAATTTTGACCCAACGAAGAATCTAAAGAATTCCACCCAAATAAACAAATAATGTTAAAAACTCTCTCTCTGAATCTAACAGTTAGTTTGGCATCAAATGACCCACAGGGGTTGACGTGCCATAAAACCATAACTAAATCAAACAAATCAAAACAACTTTTAACTTTCCATTGATTCTGTCCTTTTTGTCTAAAAATAAACAAAGAAGCAATTTATGTACAATCTTGTACACAGGGGTTCGTTCAGACTTGAAAAGTCCTTGAATTTGGAGTTTTGCCTTGAAAAGGTCTTGACTTAATTATTGCCTTGAAAAGTCCTTGAAAATATAGGAAATCCCCTGAAAATGTTAGGAAAAATTAAAAAAAAAAAAAAAAAAAAAAACTGAACTGGCTAAGCTGAAAGAAAAGCTTGAAACTAAACAAGAAGAATTAAGACTTTGTCAAAGACACTGAATATCATTGTGTCATGTCTTGTTAAGTTCAAGCTGTAAATAGTTGGATCAGTTTGGTTGTGTGATACTGTAGGGAACTTTGTGTGAATAACTATGTGACCTTTAAACTATTTCCTAATAAAGGAGATGAATAAAAATGACTTGACATATTGTCAGTAACTAAGACTTTTTGAATTACTATATTGTTGTTTATGTATCAAATTTTGCCTTGAAAAGTCCTTGAAAATGGATTTTGGAAATCTGTATGAACCCTGGTACAGCATCTTCAGACCTCTTTAAATCTCTCTGGATTCTCTTTATTTTTTTATATACTCAGGTGAGGAAGGCAGCGATGGTGGAGCATTGGTAGAAGCTCGGGCTGTGAGATCGTGTTAAGCGAGTTCAAATCCCAGTCAAAACCA
>JAUZSX010339246.1:0-10642 GCA_034780655.1 Idiosepius hallami
ATTTAATGCTGAGAACAATCATTTTTTGTTTGGTTGGTTTTTTATTGCATATCAACCTTTTTAGGTCATTTAATGCTAGAACAATCATTTTTGACAAAAGTGTTTTGTCCATAAGAAGTTTTTTGAATAACCCAAAATGCACTAATTCATGCAGAGCTTGAGGGAAGGTGAGGATTTATAGCTTTCTCAAGGGTATTTGTCCAATTAGAAAGCCAAACAAAACTAGGATTCAAACTTGCATATCACAATTCAAACTTGCATATCATGATTCCGATTACTTATCAACTGCCCCAAGTGGGCCTACCAAGAACATTATCAACATCTCCACAAGTAAAAAAACCCAAAAAACCTTCCATTTATCAGATAAAGTTCAAACTTTTTAAAATGGTGCTAAATTTTCTTTATTATTTGAGACTTTTTCTTTCTATTGAATATTGATTTATAATTGGACAGTTTTTTTTGTCATTCTACAAAATGGCCGCCAATCTAGAAGAAATAAATCTTTTTGAAATTGCGGAATCTGGATCATGATCCAGAATACAAGCAAAAATCTATTAATTCGTTCATTGGCCTATTTCCCAGGTTTCCAGCAAATTCTGTGAAAAGCAGGTTTGTTATTTTTTTGTATAAATTGGCATTAAAATACAAACAAAACAAGGCTTAAAGAAAACGGAATCAGAGAACCTCCTGCAGTTTGTTGGAAGTAATCGAATAATGCAACATACTGATAGACTGATTGATTTTTTGCAGAATTCGAAAAATGAGTCCATTGTTGACTCGAAGCAATCAAGCAAGTACTTGAAATGGGCCAGTGGTAAAATACCCAGACTCAAAAATTGTAGTACACAAGCTCAAATCCCAGTCAAATTATTGTATCTACTTTTAATTATGGGTTAAAAGTCTCTATATTGTGAGTAAAACACTTGGATTTGCAATTGTTTTTTTTAAGTGGCAACTAAAATTAAAAAAAAAAAATGCTTATCTTTTGGTAAATGTTATTTTTTCACTGACAATCTTTGAAATACTGAGAGAAAATGTTTTTCAATTGTTGTTTCTATCTTAATTAAACAAGCAAAGTCATATTATTTAACAAATAAAAGGTTTAATATAATAGAAAATAGAATATACTCTATTTTTCTAACAAGATCGTTTTAAAAAAAATGTCTGACGAAATTCAACAAATTTTTATGCAGAAGAAAAATTGGTTCCTAGTGATAAGTATTATATCTTTTTTAAAGAAACCTATTTTTCAAATTATTGGTTTATTCAAAATATTAGAGTGAAATAACATTTCATGAGTTTGGCTATTAATTTTTCTCTTTGGCTAGTAAATGAAAATATTTAGTTGTCAAAGGTCAACTATAATGAAATTTGTAAAGTTCTGATACGACTCATTAATACAAGAGATCAAACTAATTGAAGTCACAAAAAAAAAAAAAATGACATGATTTTAAAACCTGAAAAGAAAGAGCTCATTTTATTGGTAGAACAAGCTCTTCTAATTAAAGAACACTGATTCCAAAACCAAAGCAAATGCAACTCATTAATTCTGGCGCTGAGTGCATTTTGAAAAGAGGAAACTGTAAAATAAAAAACCTAGTCTTACAGGTTTAAATCTAGTATTTTGACAGAATTTTTATTTATTTTATATATGTCTTATGAAAGAGAACTTTAATCCCTCTTTGCACAATCTTCCTTTCTATTTTTCCAAAGTTTTTTTTTTTTTCTATTTGTGTGTGTGTGTGTGTGTGTGTGTGTGGAGGTTGAGGGTTTTTAAGTATTTCCCAAACTTTCCAAGTGTCTTTGGTCCTCCTTGACCATCCTTAGGGATTGGCATTTTTTGTCAGTTACAATCTAGTTTTTAGTTTTTTTTATTGTGTTTTGATCTCACCTTTTTATTCTTAGTTTTAGTTAAGATGTATTTTATACCTGCGCTTTTTTGCTAGTCTTCTTTTGGGCAATTTAAAAAAAAAAGTTCTGTGTGTGTGTGTGTGTGTGTGTGTATCGGCATACTAACCCATGCAGGTTTAGCCAGCTCAACCACTGAATACAAACGATTCAATGTTGAGTCTCATCGGAATTTGAACTTCACAAGTGATTCCCTAGCTGCATGTATAGATGCCTGTTTAACCAAAGACCAAGGGTACATAAACCCAATAGTTTAACTGCGCACCCAGATACTAACCTGGGTATTTTCATGCGCGGCGCAAGATACAGTACCTGGTATTCTTAAATGGTCACTCATCTAACTACTGACCAGGCTTGACATTGCTTAACTTTGGTGATCTGACGGGAACTGGTGTCTCCAATGCCACTGTATAAGTTCTCTTTAACGAGACATGTATGTAGTTTGTAATGGCAGGGCAACTGGTCACAAAACACTTGTTTTAAATTGTGAGTCTGTGCTCCTGGGCTGCGTAAATAATTACTATGCTTGATGGATGAGAGAAATATTAAATTTTTGGTATATTCAAAGCAAGAACCTTTTTTTTCTTAATATGTTTATCAAAATTGAAATTAGGATAAATTATATTTGACCTCTGAACTCATCACATCTGTCAATGACATTTTCAAGAATCAACATAGTATTTATGCACTGGCTGACACAAGAGGTTAAATTTACAAAAAAAAAAAAAGGTCAGGAGTCACTTGGTCAAAAGACAAATTACCATGAATAAAGACAATAATCTTGTAAATATTCAAGTTATTTTTATGAGGTTTTCAACAAAGAATGTTGTTTGTATTAGTTTAATTAAATCATTTGGATTTTTGTTCTCTTGTAGTGTTTGTGTTTCTTTGTGTAAATGTGTTATGGGGACCTACCTTATTGCCCCCCCAAAATAGACTATTCCACCTTGGAAAGCTGGATGGGGGGTATAATATTTTGTTGAGACACAAGATCATGGCTGTTGTACCTACCATCTGAAAAGTATGGCCAAAATCTACTCCTTATCTTAATGTATAAGTTTTTTTCTTCTCGTTAATAAAATCACATTGATCTCAGTTCTCAGAGTCTTTCTGTAAGTGACCCTTGCAAGGGGGCACAACAAAATGTCTAGGATGAAGTTCAATATTTAACTGCATTCAGAGTGTTTCAACCTTAGTTTTTATTGGTATATACTTACATAAAATTTCTTTATTTTTCTGAATTTCTAAGATGGGGTTGGATAATTAGTATCATTTATACTTTTGACATCTTCATTATTTTATTCATACAGCATTTCATTATTTGTCTCAGATGTTATATCATAATTTGATATCATATTTACTTGGTAGAGCACCAAACCAAGTTAGGCACAAGGCCATTTTTACGTGCTCTATATACCTAAGATTTTTTTAATTCAGTCTTACCCTTCACCTAGATGAGTTGCTCTCCCGAGTTAATGAGCTCCATCTGCTCAAGGCATCTAAAGTGAATGTAATGGTTTTGACTGGGATTATATCATAATTTGATATGATCTATTTGAAAATTACCAAATTTAAATGAAAGATTGTTTAGTAAAATGAGTTCAGTAAGAAACTCCTAGCAGTGTTGCCCACCACCTAGATGAGCCATTCTCTTGAGTTAATAAACCCCATCTGCCAAAAACAACTAAAAATAAATACAATGGTTATGACTGGGATTTGAACTCGTGTAATACCATTCCAGAGTCCAACAATGTTGTGTTTTGGTAAAAAATTTTTTTCATTTTCACACAATTAAAAAAGGTGCATTGTTTATACTAGGATGTGCAAAAAGAAAAATTATCTGCTCTTTAAAGGAAAGACTTTTTGGCAAAATATTTTACTCCTCATATACAGATTAAGTTTAATTTTTATATTGTTTTATAAACATTTTAATTATTTACTGTCTTATTTAACAATCCTTTTTTTCAGTTATTCATTGTTTTAATTTTCATAAAAAGAATTGTTCTTCTAGATATTATTAGTAAAATAAAAGAATTTTCTTTATTAACAACAATGTTATAAACAATATTTATTAGAATAGAAATTAAAAGCACAACAGGTTAAGTAAAACAGTTTATTAATTTTTTTTTATAATATAATTTGTTCATTTGTGGCTTTTATCTTTTGTTCAAATTTTTGTTTTAATGATTTTAAAGGATGAATAGAAATTCCTTTGATAGGTCATAATAACTAGATGAAATATGCTAGTGTTTATGATAATAATGTGTTTGTTTTGTATACAACATTCAGAACCATTTTTGGATAACACAAGTTGAATTGAAAAAAAAAATTGTTTAAGGAAGGAAAAAATTAAATAAGTCAAAATGTTAACATCAGTTTAGAATGTGTAATTATCTAAGCTATGTTCTGGTAATCCAATATTAGTATTAATTTTAGAAAAAGGGAAAAGCTCAAAATGGTGATTCCATTCCAGATTTCTGAGTCTAAATTTTGAAAGCTTATACACTGGATGTCAGAACTTTATATATAATAAGTTTAGAATAATATTAATAAGATTCAGTGGTCAGTTGGCTGATTTGGGAGTTGGCAAGATGAGAACAAAGCAGCTGTCTAGGACTCTAAACTTTATGTTTATCAGCCTTACTATGTATCAAATCAACATCAAATGTCGATTTGTCTGTATGTTCTTTATAGCTTTCCAAATTTTACATATATTTTATAGAGGTTGTGCGAGTTTAGTTTATAGTTTGAAAATATATGGATGGAGATATTTCTATTTTTCTTCATGTTGGTATTCAGTTGATATAAACGGGGCACATAATGAAGTGCATTATCTAAGATCATGAAATAAATGTAAAAAGAAAAATGCTCCAGGCACTGCTGAGTACCTAAGCAAATAATAATAATAATAATAATAATAAAAATCCATTTGAATTTTGAATTCTTTTCACGAATCTGTAAAATGTATTTATTTATTTCCTTGGTGTTTAAAACTGGGTTAAGAACCTTTCAATTGCAATGGAACAAATAAGCTAATTGATTTTTTTTTCTCCTTTGCTTTAATTAAGACATTTTGCCAATCTAAAAGAACCAATTAACCTACTTCTCTAATCATATTACAATTGACAAAATGCCAGGTTGCTGATACAAACAAGGAAAATACTGTTATTTCTTGAGCCATCTTTTGAGATAAGTGTTTAGGGTCATCAAAAGAAAGGATTCAATTGGCATCACAAAAATGGTTTGTCCATCATAACCACTTTATTGTACAGGGTGGTACCCTTTATATATATGGTTCAAAACTAACCAACAGTGGATAAAAACAGATGGACTAAAAATGTTGATCGATTTGTTTTATGGCATGTCAGCCTTTTCGGCCATCTGATACCAAGAACAGTTATTTTTATCAAGCAAATCCTTTTTTTTTTTTTTTTATTTAAATATTTTTAAGAGAGGATTTTTATTTTGTAAAAGGTTTTAAATATATATAGATAAATAGTTAGGTTTAATTAGTTAATATTTTCGCTTTTTTAGTAGAGATAAAGGTTTAAATTTTAAAATCAAATTGTTACTATCAGTTTCTATAATGTGAGCATACGAGGTATAAAAAAAATAGTTGTAGTGTAGTTAAAGATTAATACTGGTTTCAAACAAGGTAGATTATCACTATTCTTTACAGGAGAAAAAAAAATATCAGGCAACTTGAAAAAAAAATTTATCAAATCTATTATAATTATCATATTCATGTCTGTCTGATTGTTTATTTGGAATTTTTCAAATCTTGATTAGATTGTGTTTGGTAATTGCCAGGTACCCCTGCAAGTTGTGCAATAAAAGAAAATTTTAATTTGCACATTTGATTGATTAATTGCTTATATTCTTACTTATAAATGTATTTTTCCTAATATAAATATAGCCTCACATTTATTAAAAAAAAAAAAGAATTGCAACAATACACTTACCCAATAAAGTGGATATTTGACAAATTTTTATAGATTTTATGTTTTTTAAACATGTAAACATGTACAAATGAAATTTATGAAATATGCTACTGCTGTTGCAGTAAACTCTTGGATTAAAACACCAAATAAATCTTAGATTGTTATTATATGTATGGGATTATTTTTGGTCTAATAAGTATGGGGTAAGATTAGACCGATAGATATTTGGAGGAAGAATGAAAATCAACCAATCACAGAACAGAAAGGACATAATTCACCTTATTTAATGAAGCCTGATTCTGCAAATTATAACTTTACAATATTTCTGACTACAGAGACCTGATTATTACTAATGCTTTTATTGCTGACACTACTATTCAGTTGTATTACAATTATTATCACAGTGACTATAGCTGCTGCTGAAATGTTCATTCAGATCTGTTAGATTAAATTTCTTTTCATTTATGTAAGGATCAATTTATACCTGAGAAAATGGCTTATGAAACAAGAACATGCTCTCCAAAGTTGCTCCATAACAACCCCAAAATATATACTTACATTTCACACAAACTAAGGAGGTCTTTGTCGGTTGTACTTTTGCCAAGTCCACGAATATAAAGATTCGTTTTACTCAGTTGCTCTCCAGACTGGCTATGGTTACTTGACTGACTGCTGCTTGTATTAGGACTGTTGGCTGGCATTAATCTTGCAGGATAATTCTAAAGAAAAAGAAAAAGAAAATAAAATTAATTTTTAATTTAACAAAAAATATTGATAAAAATCTTTATGAAAATAACAGCCTCCAACCTACAAAGAAAAATAATTTTTTTTCTTTTTTAAAAAAAGCATTTAAAAACCTTTATGATTGTTCTACGAGTTGATTTAATTGTTTATTTTATGACATATTAACCTTTTTGGGTCATTTACTTCAGAGAACAATCATTTCTTCGATAAATTTTTTTTTGTCCACACACAGAATGTTTTTTTTTAAAATAACAACATGTAATATTTAATCTATAGCTCAAGGGAATGTAAAAATTCATTGCTTCTCCAAACATATTTGTCCAATTATAAATACAAATGGAATGATAGTGTGATTTATTCTGAGAAGACCCAAATATCATGCTACTGGGAATACTAAGTGGTTATGATTTATAATTGTAGACACATCTAACTCTTTGGTAGCATTTATATGGTAATTCTGGGATTTTATTTTTTTTATCTTTAAAATATTTGCATTTAATTTTGATGACATTCGAGATTGAAATCTCCATATCCAAATTGTGAGAAAAAAAAAGACCAAAAAAAAAATCACCATAGAAACATTAATTTACTCCACACCATCATTATCGTAAACTTCAGAAAATATTTTTGCTAGTTTTTTTTTTTTTTTTTATAGTATTTTTACCTTTTCTAAAGAAAAAAAAAATGCATCTTTATCCAACTGTTATATTCCCCCCCCTTAAACTTTATTTGCCATTAAAAAGTTTGTTTGTGTTTAATGACTTATCAACTATTTTTAGTTATTTAAGGTCAGGTAGATTTTATGGGGAGTTCTTTTTTTATTTTCGGTAATTTTGTTCTGAAATTTTTAATTAACAACTATTTAATTTCATTTTTTCTCTTTTGGGGAATTTTTACAAAATAATTTTCAGACTGATTAAAGGTATAAAAAAAAAGAGGAGAAGCAATCTTTCCTCATCTTAATTTTAAAACTTGATCAATCTAATAATAAAAGATAAAGAATATTAAAAAGGCTGTATGATGCGTTTTTTTATGTCTTTTTTAACTAGTTATGTTTTTACGTAATGTTCAGGTTGGATTTTGCTTTTCATCTGAAGATGTAGTAAAAGCTCATAACATAACTAGTTAAAGAAAAAATAAAGATTCCTATAAAAAAACATTCTATACCCTTTTAAACTTTATCTTTAATCATAGGAGTAATAATAGTTGGAATATGGTTATAATTTTTGTCAAAAAGTTCCTGTCTGAAGATGCTGTACAGCTTCAAAATATAACTAGTTAAAAAAGACAAACAATGCATTATACACTTTAAAAAAATTTTATATCACAAGATTGAATAATTTATCAGTAAACCTACATTTTATTATATTAATCTTTTAGTAAGTTCTAAAAATATCTGAAAATTAGATTAAGTGCCTGGATTCTGGATTCAGAATACATGAATTCAAATCCAAATTGCTCCATTAAATTCACTTTCAAGTTCTTAATTGAGGTAATATGGTAATCCTTTTTCCTAAGCTATGATTCAGTTATGGACATATACTTTTGGCTGGCATGTATGACAGTTGTGATTTCTTGTCACAACAAGATATTATCCTCCCCCCCAATCATGCAAAGCCTACTTGAGATATAGAGGTCAGAAGAGTCCATATTGGGGTGCAACAGAGTAAGTTCTTATAACAGGTTCTGATCATTGGCGGTCAGTCGTGGTTGAGTATGACTGTCCTCTGTCTTGGTTCTGTGAACCTTTTCGGAATGAAGCTTGTGTGTGATGTCTTTTAACATGCGGAGACTGATGTACCTGCAGTCACCACACAGCACCTCGGCAGAGGAGGACCTGGTTCCAATGGCATGGAGAGAACCATGACGACTGGAGGCCATCCTTTGTTGCAGCCTTCATCCACCTTCAGTGCCGTTGTGTCACTGTAGACATCATCCGGCATATCCGCCGTTGAGGTCTTGCACTATTTAACCCATAGCTGGAGGGAAGAAAGGGCCTCATACCTTTCCCAAGGGTACATATTCCGATAGTACTGTTGAGAACAGTACGAATTTCCTTATCCTCTCTAGCTATGGATTAAATACTGCTCCTAGAGTTTCAATAATCTGTTCATGAAATAAAGACATCAGTTTTTGGCTCTAAGTGACTATAAAAGATTGACAATATTGGGAGGGGGAAATGCTTTTTGTGCACTGGATAAATGCTCAGATTATTGAATCGTAATACATGAGTTCCAATCTAAGTGGATCTGCTGATAGTTTTTTTGGGGGGACAGTATAAATCCTCTTATTCCTTCCAGCTATTGATTAAATAGAATAACTTGTTATTCAAACAATGCACTGACGCATAAAAGACATTTATAAAAGAGAGATCTATTGTGTGCATTAAATGACTGAAAGGGTTGATAGGTTTTTAAAAATCAAAACATGCCTTTGAATAAAATCAATACTGGAAACAAACAGTCATCTTTCAAGCCCAAAGGCCTTTCAAGTCATTACTTATATCAGATTTTCTTGTTATCAACATTTAGGTGTAATGCCCCACCCCTTTACAAATAGACTGATCAGTAAACAATTTTTTTTTTCTCACCTTGAATGATACCCATTTTGGTACCTTAGTGTTTTTTTTTTTAGTTTTATTGCAAATTAAGCTTTTTAGGTCATTTAAGCCAGAGAATAATCATATTTCTTTAATAATATTATATGCACTATTTAATCCATAGCTGGAGGGAATGTGGAGATTCATTGATACCTGGGTAGAATGAGAACATTTCAGGATATTTTTTCCAAAAAATGCCACAGCAGCATAAGTAGATATTAAATAATGGCATGTTTAAAAAAAAAGGTTCTACTATAAAATATTACCTGTATTTCTAGTAAACATTGCTGTATAAGGTCATGTATCATATAAAAATAGTTTTGTGAGTATTGGAATAGAATATGATCAAATAAGAATATTAGGATAAGAAATATCTTAGAATACAGAATGCAAACAGACAAATCTAAAAAAACAAACAAAAAGTAATAAAATCAAGTTGGAAATACGTTTTTTATATTATGATAACAATAATAGAAATATTTCTCTTTATAAATATTCACAGAATAATAATGAACTAAAAATGAAATAATTATTCATGGTTCTATTTTGCTTTAATTTTTTTTTTCAGAAAATAAAAGATAACAATATGCAAGTGCAAGAGGATGTGTGTGTGTGTGTTTAGGGGATGGGTTTTGCCAAAATAAGGTCAGCTTGAAATCTAGAGATCAGGTAACAGGATTTTGATTGGGGGAGAGAGAAAGAGAAAGGGACAGGAAGCAAAAGAGATAGAAATACACCCAAATTTTCTAACCCAATTTATAATGGGCAGGAACTTATATTTTTAATAAAAAGAATAATAAATAATATAAAGAAAATAGAAAAAAATATAAAGAAAAAAAGAAAGAAAAAGAAATAGAAAATTAAGAAAATAGAACGAAACTTATACTACTATATATGAATATAGAGTTATCTATAGGCTTCTTTTTCTTGATTAGAATCCTTATAAATATTAAGTTCTATAATAAAGATATTGTATAAAATTTTTGTTTTGTTTTTTTGTTTTCACTTACCCATTTTTTGTACAGTAAAATTTACTTTGAGGAGTAAAAAACTTTTTGAAGTTTGATACATTCATAAATCCAAGAAAATGTTTTTAAGCATTAACACTCTTTTAGGTCATTTAATGCTAAGAATCATCTTTAATACATGTTTTTTTTTGTCCACACAGTTTTATTGAAAAATGCGATCTGCACTATTTTATCGATAGTTGGTGGGAATGTGGTGATTTAGAAGTTTCCCAAGGGTATTAGTTTAAATGTGAGTGTAAACAAAACTGGAATTCAAACCTATGATTCTGAAGTCTGATTGCCTAAGAAAATTGGTTTTATCTATAAAATGAAGAGAAAAAAAAAGGCCTATTCTATATACTTTACAGCATGATATAATTCTTCATCCAAACAACGAGGAATTATATATTAAATTAAATTATATATATATATATATATATATA
>JAUZSX010339256.1:0-10640 GCA_034780655.1 Idiosepius hallami
CTATGTTTTGAGGCATGTTCACAAATTCACAAATTGAATAGTGTTTACCCCGGGAAAAATCTGTTTTGCGTCCCTCGAGGACTTTTAGAGCTAGGGGTACCACGCACGCGCGGCTTGTTTTTATTTATTTACTTATTTATTCAAAATTTCTTTTCAACCAAATCTTGATTTCTTTTAATTTGAATCAAATTGTTTCATTCATTAAATTAAAGTCTGTTTTATTAGTAATATTACATTCTATTTAATTTATGGAAAAGATTTTTATTGGCCATCAGAGAATTCATTCTTTCTATCATTCAAACACGGAAGGGTTTGAATAGTAAGACCTAAC
Organism: Idiosepius hallami; assembly: GCA_034780655.1. NCBI lineage: Eukaryota > Metazoa > Mollusca > Cephalopoda > Idiosepiidae > Idiosepius > Idiosepius hallami. The sequence goes on from JAUZSX010339256.1 coordinate 332, forward strand.
CATATTATTCAAACGCTTCCGTATTTGAATAATATGGTTAGGTCTTACTTTTACTTGTTTTTAACCGCTTTGCACCTTAATTACTCATTCATTTCTCAACCAAATTTTAAAAAAAATTTTACACTTCATAGGTCACATACTGATCTATATTCCAAAAAAAAAATTTTAATTTTTTTTGATTACAACAAAAGTTATTATAATAAAAAAAGTAGTGTTCAAAAAAGTAAGGTACATCGTTACAGCTTCATTAAACAAAGAGAAGTTTGATGAGATTTAGAAATATATGTCGTTATTTTAATTATGATCGTTAGCTGAGCCGTTAAAATTGCCGCCTGCTGACATAAACGTTTTGGGTTTGAATCGTACCGATGTCCGATATTTTTAATGTTTTTTCAATCATATTTAATTTTATCTATTTTTATTATTATTATTTTTATTATTATCATTTCTATTTATTCATTGATTTTTACTCTATTTCTAATTAATAAATATAAATAACTTCTAATAAGCATTAAGAATTCATATACAATGTTTTAATAGAATTTTTTTTTTAAAATTCTTAATGCTGCAATATTTTAAGTTATAAATTTATTGTATTTTTTACTAGGATAATATCTTGTCCTTTTCTTTTCCAGTTTTAACAGGTTCTTTTACTTTTCTAAATTTAATCTTAACCATATTACTTTTCATGCTCGCATTTTTCTATTTAATAAAAGAATGTATGTTTGTGGTAAATTCTTCTCAACCTACCTTCTCCCTAACCATAGGGCCAAAGTTCTTAAATTTGGTCTCAAATGAAAGTCAATATTTTATTTATTTTTATGGGAGGGGTCTTTTTTTTCTCTTTTAAAAATTTTTGTTTATAAATACAAAAATTACCAAATTAAATTTTTACGAAAATCAACAATTTTTTTTTCAATTATTCTAAATTATTGTTGCTAATAGTAACATTGTAAACATGCAAAAACAAAATGCCATTAAAAAGATACAGGGATAAAATTTTATTCTTTTCAATTAATTTAAGGATTTTTCAATGAAAAATATTTCTATTTCTTTCTTTCCCTTTTTTTTTCTTAAAATATAATATGCTGATAAAAAAAAAATCTAACTCAATTTTTTTTTTTTTTTTTCTAAAATGAAATTCCATGAACTGAGCAACGCTGAGTTAATCTGCTAGTTTATTTTAAAATATTATGTTTATATTTGGGGGGAAATATTAATAATAAATCTTATGATTTTCTTTTTTAGTGTCTACAACTGGAATACCTTCACCTCCACGTATGTTTGGTCCGCCACCAGTGCCAGTTAGTCTTGCAACTGCTCCACCTGCTATGTTGCCTCCACAATATATTGGTCCCGGAGTTATATACGGGGCACCTCCACCAGGGCCTTACCAGGTTCCTGTGATACCTGGTTATCAATCTCCACCACCTCCTCCTCACTCACAGGTATGTCTGTCTCTCTGTCTATCTCTTAAGTTTAATCTTTGCCAATCTTTGAAATCTATAATACTGGAATTCTCTTTCGAATCCCTTAACCAAAATTCTAGATTAAAAAAGGGTCACCTAACCAGAATTTTAGAATAAAAAAAAAAAAAAAAAAAAAATAGTTGCTTAACCAAGGTTTTAGAATTAAAAAAAAATTGTTGAAAATCCTGAAATTACTTCTGAAATGTTAACTAATTTGTTTCTTTGTATGATGACTCGTTATTTCTTTGTAAAAATAATTTCTTGGATTTTTTCATTCAAACGTTTTTGTTTTCTTCTGTTATCTTATTGTCCTTCTTGTCCTTGGCTAAATTAAACCTATTGGACACTCCAGCCTCTGTCTATCACCAACCTTTTATAGGATATTATATAACAATAATGAAGATGAGAACAATAGAAAAAAAATAGTTTTTTTTTTTTTTTTTCATGTCAAGTTGTTTTTGTTTTTTTTACTAGACGTCAGGGCTCCAAGAAATGTACCGGGGAGGAACAACTTATTATTCAACAGATTTGCAGCAACCTAGTCCAAGCCGATCACCTGTTCGTCGACAAAAGTCTGCCATCCCCATTATTAATCCTCAGGTTGCTTTGATTTTATTTAAATTACTTTTTTATTTATTTTTTTTTTATTTTTTTGAAAAATGTATAAGCTTTAAAGAACAAATAAAAGACTAAAAATAATTTTAACTTTTTAGAAATTTTAGTTCAGTTAAGAAGAAATTATTGTAATGAAATAATTTTGTGTGTGATAATGAAAGGTTTAGTCGATTTTAAGGAATTTTTATATTAAGCTTACTTCTTAAATTATTCCTACCACTTTTAAAACCAGTACTATTAGAGATCCATAGATATAAACTCCCCTGGGATTTTCTATGGTATATTGGTAGCACTTTATGACTTGAAATCCTAATACAGTTTCAAACTTGAGTTGGCCTTACATTCATTTGGTAATCTTCTTTTTTACTTTGTATTTTATATAAGTTTGTTTACAAAGATGTTCATAAGTATTTTGTTCTTGCATAAAATGTTAATACGTTATTCTAGTTTAAATGAAAAGAATGTGTATTTATGTAAAACATATTTGCTAGTTCTATAATAATTTGTAGCTGTCTATTTCTATAGAACTGTTTTCAATGAACCTCTCTAGTTTGCTTATCTAATCAATGTTTTTATTTCTGTTCAGGATGTGAAAACTAATACTATAACCACAAGTGCCAATCCTACAGACTACAATGCTAGTAGCAACTGTGCGGATGATCTTAAAAAACAAGATAGCGTTCAAGAATCAAATTCTGCCATAAAAGCTGACACTGCCAAATCCAGAGATTCTGCTGCTGAATGTACGGCCAAACCCAAACCAAGTGAATCCCTGACTCCAACAACAAGTGAAACTGCCATTGAGTCTTTATCTTCTTTGTCTAAATCGTGCACTCTTCCTTCTGAAGTGGTTGGTCATGAGAAATCCTCTTCTAATGAGGCAACAACAGAGGAGCATGAGACAATCGCAGCTCATCAACCTGTGGAGCTGGCAGATACTTGTGCCCCAAGTGAACAAACCACACAATCAATATTAGAGGCTGCTGCTTAGTTATTATTTCACTCGTTTATTTTATTTGCCCCCCTTTTTTTTTGTTGTCTAAAATAAGATTTTCCTGTTATCTTAATTGTTATGAGATTTTTTGAGAAATTATTTGAAAATAAGACCAGCCTTTTTATTTGATTTAATTTTTTTTTTTTTTTCTACTTTAATGAAACCTGCTTTTCCTAAACTCAAACAAACTTTGGCATCAATAGATGTTTGCTCTTTGGAATCGGCCTTGAATATTTCTAATTTCTGCTCCTCACAGGATCAATTAAACCTCTCCATTGTTTCCGCTACTCTAGTGGTGCTTGTGAATATTTTCCTAAACGAAAGAGAAAAAAAAAAAAAAAAAAGTTCTTAAATTATTTTCTATTTAAAGCATTTTTTTTTTTTTTTTGCCCCATCAGCAGTTGTTTGCACTGTATTACAATTCTGTTGAGTTTGCTTGTGCTGGTCAATGATTTTTGTTACTAAGAAAATCATTTTAAAAAAAAAATATAACATAAAAACAAAACAAGATAAAAGCCAAGCTGAGAAAAAAAATGCTCCTCTGTTCACTTGTATATATATATATTGGGGTGGGGGGCACATAAAAAAGTTGAACAGAAATATTTATTAAAAAAATTTCTAAAAAATGAGCGAATTTTGTTTTTGTTTCTTTTTTTTCCAGTCAAAAGATATTTTTGAACATTTTCTATTTTAGTTGTGCAGTGAAAAAACAAGCAAAGACTTTTAAATTGTAATCATAATTGGCTGTGACAAGCATATTCTTTTCATATAAAATATTCTTTTAACAAAATTCATTTTTTCAAAAAAAGAATGTTTTTAACTTTTTTAATTTTTTTTTAAATATTATTTTTGTTAAAAGCATATTCTTAAAAAAAATATTCCCAAGAAACAAAAGTATATTATGCTTCAAGAATATTTCCAGCATATCAAGATAATATAAAGCATATTTTGAAAAGAATATTGTCTCAGACCTAGTAATTAGCAATTGCTAATTCTTCTCTTTCCATATTTTTCCCATTTAATCTAGAAGGAAAGCTCGTGGGACGGTGGATGGCCAGTTGGACTTGTAATTGTAATACGCAAGTTCTGTTCCTAGACATTCCATTTGCATTCATAAGTGGACTAATACCCTTAGGAAAGGTATTAATCCACAAATTCCTTCAAGCTATGGATTAAATATTGCATATTGTGCTAAAAAAAAAAACGTTTGCACAAAAAAGTTTAACAAAAAATAATTGTCCTAGGCCTTATCTAAAAAGGTTGATCTGCTAAAAGACAAACAATACTTAAAAACTGTTAAAAGAATGTGGAGGAAAATTTTTTTTTTTTTTTAATTAAGAATGTTTATTGATGACACTAAATGTCCAGAAAGATTGATTTGCTATTTTAAAACAAAACTTATCAACAGTATTCCCATTTTTTACACAAGTCCAGATTGTACTCATGATAGCAACACAAATTCTTGAATTGAGTCTGTTCTAGTTTCTATTATTTTCAATTTGAACACTAAAGAACTGATATATCGGCCCTGTCGACTTAAGGCAAAAGAAGACACACTACGATAGTTGAATCTCCTTCTTTAGACCCTAACTTAGCAATATTACCAAGTAATCATTCAGATCCGTTCTATTAAAGAACCATATCAATGTGTTTTTCTTTCTTTTTTTTTTGCCTTTGGTTATTAAGGCCAATATATTGACCCTTTAGGGTCGAAAGGGTTAAACAATTTTCATTGGAAAATGTTAAATAGTAATGCTAGTCTTCTAAGGCAAAGTTTTTCACTTATCAAAGGTTGATATCGAATAAAACAACCAAATCTAAAATAGGAAATAAACTTCTATGTTTACTGTTTTGAGAAATGTTTTTAGAAGTCAGGCTTAAAAGCCACACCCACTTAATTAGGTTTCATGGTTAGTTATAAAAAACTCTTAAAATTAAAATTATTTCTCATTCATCTAATATAAGAATCAGATTGTTGTATGAGACACTATATCCTGTAGGTCTGTCTCCAGCAAAGAAAGCCACAATAGTTATTGACCAAAAAAAGATTCTGACCACTAAAATTTGCATATGTATGGAAAATGAATTAAATAGAGAAAATATTTAGATATGAATTTATCATATAGGGTTACTCAATTACCTTAGTGGTAATATTTCTAATCTAATCTATGTAGTAGAAATATGTCGTACGCAACAGTTTATCTCAAAAAATCACTCATTTCTTTTCAACGGCAACTTAATCAACTGAACTTAACGGTTCAGGCACTAGCAGCGTTCTTCTTTTTTCATCTTTTCTGCTCAGCACGCGAAACACACTCCCTCGTGCTGGCTCTGAATTTATGCCATGTCATATTTCATTGCCAATTCTGCTACAGAGTTCCTAGACTAAACATTCCTATCAGGTCATAGCTAATCAGATAAAGAAGGCTAAAGGATGAGTTGATCAAAATGTGGTGAAATAACCTTTATGGATGGCAGAAATTACTGTGGATGCAGTTCCTCGACTCAACATTTATATCTGGCCATGATTAATACCTGACAAAAGCCAGAGGATTAGTTGGCTAAAATGTAGTTAAACAACATTAATAGGGATGATGACAACAGTTTGAAAAAAATGGATATACAAGTTTAACTTCATAGTGATAAAAATAGTGATAAGAATAGCATACTTCTTTATTTTCCTTTTTTGTAGAATTATGTCAGCTTGGCTTTGCAAAATTATTTGGAATTATTTTGAAATTACAATTTTTTTTTCTTCATATGAATCTTTTTAATAAGAACTTTAATCTTCCTTTTTAGGATCTTCCATTCTATTTATCATTATTTCCAAAAGGTCCAATCAATGAGACTTGTATGAAGAATACATTATACTACAGTTTTTATTTAATCATTTTTCAGTACAGGTTCAGGAATATTAATTAAAATGTAGGAAACATAAAATGATTTTACTTGTGAAAAATATTACTTTAAAAATAGGAAATCTTTTTTCAATTAAACAAAAATGCACAACATTAAAATGCTTTTTTTAATCGATTTAATAGAACTGTTGAAGAACTTTCCATATGTGAATGATGTCTCTGATGAAAGTAATTTTGAATTCTTTCTATGCATTACCTTATAACACAGCATTGGGATATTTTTAGTTAAAACAGATCTTTTACATAAATTTAGTTTGTTAACGATCTTATTTGGAATTTTATTTACTTTAAAAGAATGCAATGAATGTCAAATTTGATGTCAATATTATGCTTTGTTTTGTTTTTTATTGATGGAAAAAATCTGGAGTTGATTTTGAGTTTTGAAAGCAAACAGTTGATTGGTCCTAGGGTGCTGGGTGGGAGGCACAAATTTATCTCTTGGGGCTAAGAAGGCCACAGGATGTGAGTTTCAGTTTTGTTTCTATAGGGAAAAAAGCAATAACTACAAAAAAACAAAACAAATCAAAACAAAAAAAAAACAACCAGTGTTCTGGTTATTCTATAACTACTCCAAATTCAAATATACGGAATGTCACAACACCCATATTTTCAAACTGCAATGCCCTCTTTTAAATTTTTTTTATTATGTTTTCTCATTAGAAGCATAATAAAACCACCATTAGAATCTTTCAAAATTAAAAACTATTTACTTGATATATTCAATCTTAAGTTCTCTACAACCGCTACTCTTGTGACTTTTGTCATATTATCGAACAGTTGAATTACGGATTATATCTTTTTTTTTTAATTTCATTAAAAGTAATTTACAAAATTTAAGGAGTCAAAGTCCTCAAAGCAAATGGCCCTAAAGGCTGGTTTTAATTTGTTTCTCTTAGTCTAAAGCAAACAACCAGTACAAACTATTGCCCATAAGAGTATACTAATTTATCAAGGGAATTTATTTCCGCAATGTTGATACCTGAGTAAAGAGAGACAATTATTAATTCATACTTTTCCAGGTTGTATTTACCTAAAAATGATTATAACAGAATGAACATAGACAAAAATCTAAGAATGAAGAATCTGAATTTTAAAATTGAATTTTTAATTTTTCAAGCCATTTATCAAAAGAAATAATTATGTATATAAATGCAACATTCTTATCTTTAAATCATTTATATTAAAAGCTCAAATATTAGTCTATTTTGCGTTTTCTATTTAGGTAAAAAAATATTGATTTGAGTTAATGATTTATATTTCCTTGAATCTTGAAAAAAGAACCCACTTTATCTGTATTATTATACTGAAATACATTTTAACATGCAATTTTTTGTTTAAATGTTTATTGAATAACTTACTACAATTCGCTTCATCTGACCCATCAGAACAATCATCATAGCTATCACATTTGTAGATAGAATCAATACATTGTCCATTTTTACATTGGAATTGGTTAGGTTGGCAAAGTTGTGCAGTGGCTGAGTGGGTGGTGAAAAAGAAATAAGCAAAATGTCAAGTGCAGTGCAAAAAAAAAAAATGGTGATACGCAATGACATGCTTGGTCTAAAGAAGTGGAAATAGCAAAAACATATTTTAAAAATTATAATTATTGAAGTCTTAACAAAATTTTAATTCATTTCCTCAACAGTAAAGATTACTTTATTACAAACAGTTTGATATTTTTTTAACTAAATGAAAAAGGGTGATTATGTCATTTATTCACATTTTATCTATTGTTTTTTTTTATGTAATGGTTGGAATCTCAATATGATTTCAAATGAAACTTGAAAAAACGCCAACTATTTTGTATTTAATAGAATTTTCTAATTTTTCTTGTTTCAGAAGTTAAATCATCTGACATACAAAACTATGAGTCCATGTAAAGAAGTTAAATTCAATCTTTTTAGAGAGTCTTCTTTTATTAGATGGTATTTGTAAGTTTTTTGATAACTATTCTTATTTCTGGGTTTCTGTGGAATGTTGTAATAATGCTGTAAGATTGTGGAATTTTCTTCTTCTAGGCAATTGTTAAATACTTACAGCAGTCAAGCTCATCTGATGCATCTGAACAGTCAAAGTGAAGATCACATTTCTTGCTAGCTGCTATACACTGTCCATTTCCACATTCAAATTCATTAGGCTCGCAACCTTGTGCAACTGGGTGTGCAGAAGAATGAAGTGCAAGGAAACAATAAGCAAATCTAAGGAAATGTGCAAGGATTGCATGCATAAAAATAGAGAACAAAAATGAATTCCATTTTTGATAAATAGCAGAAAGAAAGAGATATTCCTAAATATTAAATTGTAGATCTGAATGGATTTAAATTTTATACAACTTTTAAAACTCTTAAAATATCTTGGTAATGCTTAAGAAGAACTATAATCTTGGTAATTTAAATAGATTTCTGCGACTATTTCAGACCTTTGTTAAATTAATTGGATCAAATAATTTGAAAGAAAAAAAAAATCAGTCATGGTTATTTCATAAACTCTTTCAAATCCTCATGTCCATTTTTAGTCTAAGGAAAATAACGGCCTTTCAAGGCCACAAATAAGAGCAATTGCTGTAAGTGTTTTGGGTTAGGTATGTGTGACTATATTCACTTTGATATTATAATCATTGCTTAAGCCAGGAGATTGTTGCACAATGTTTGGTCTGTTTGTTAGGGGTAATAACAGTAAACTAATCACGAGCTACAATTGTAATCATGCACTTTTCTTGGTTTAATTTGATTTTTTCTTATTTTTTGTTACTCTTATCCATTTTAATTTGGAGGAGATAACTGCTTTTGTTACTTGTTGAACTTAATATCAATGCTGAAATACTTTCTGAATGGACTATTACTACTATTACAACATTTTTTGCCTTGAAAAATAAGACACCTAGAACCGATAATTGCTATTTGTACTATTTTTTTCCTTTTATATAATAAAGAGGAACCTATGGTTACAAACCAATAAATCCACCTCAATAGCCAATAACTTTACATAAAAAAAAAGAAAATGATTGGCTGATACTTTTTAGATTAATTCTATTATGTTCTTTTCATAGATTAACAATTTGTATTATTTCATTTTGTGACAAAATCATTTAGATTATGTAAAATATCATTTTTTTCTACAGAAATTTGAAAAAAATCCCTGAAGAACCCCCTAACACCAAGATATTTCAGTTGTTTAGACAAAATAATTTAAATGTGAAGAATACAAATAAGTTATATCCACTTTTATGTTTTTTAAGTTATTTAGATAAACCAAAATAAATATTTAGATTAAAAATGAGTGAGACCCATTTTAGCTAGTCATAATTAAATGAAGAAAAAGAATGAAATGAGGAAGGAGATAAATCCAGTAGAGAGAAAAAAAAAAGGTTTGTGCTTACTGAGGAGATAAAAAAAATCTATCATTTTTGTTTTATTTTTAAGGTTTGATTTGTTTGACACCATATCAATGTTTTTGGTCATATTAATGCCAAGAACAATCAATTTTTATAAACATCTTTCTTATATTGACACATTGTTTGAGTAACACAAGTACTATTTAATCCATACCTAGAGGAAATATGGATATTCATACCTTTCCCAAGGGTATTAACTCAAATGTGAATGCAATAGAATGACTGGAAAGAGTGTGTTAATCCACTGTCCTAAATGGGCTTCCCCTTTAAGGTTAGAAGTATATTAATCTAAAAAATCAAAGGTTAGTCAAGATTTCCTTGTATGTCTTGAATGATTTATGACTAGTTGGTCACTCAAAAATTTGATTCAAAGAAAAACAACATTAAGCAGGTTTTGTTCAGATACAGTTTTGTTTTTAGTTACTTACAACAATCATCTTCATCTGATAAGTCAGTGCAATCATATTGTCGGTTGCATTTCTTAACCTTGTCTATACATTGTCCATTTCTACATTCAAACTGGTTAGGTTGGCAGCGCTGTGCAGCTAAACAAAAGGAAGGAAGACATACAAATGCATAAGATGCAGTGCAAGGAATAATGATGATAATGATACAAACAGGTGCAAAGTGATGGGAGGCGTCACATTTTAGAAAAAAAAAACAGTGATTTGCGGCTTTTGGAGATTATTTTTTTGGTTAATCAACAATTCCATTTTTAAATAAAATAATTAATCTAGAATAGAATAGAATAGTTTTATAAATTACTGAAACTAGGTTAGTAAATATAAAGTTCATATTATCATTATTTGTTCTTTTGATTAAATCAGGTTAGAGTTTGGTTACTCACTACAATCCTGTTCATCTGATCCATCAGAACAATCATATTGTTGGTCACATTTCTTGCTAGCTTGTATAC
>JAUZSX010339267.1:0-10639 GCA_034780655.1 Idiosepius hallami
ACCCATGGGTGTTCATATGCAGTTTGAACTAACTATCACTAAATATGGCACCCATGGGTGTTCATATGCAGTATTACTATTATATCTACTAAATATAAAAATGAATAAGGTATACTAACTAATATTTCAACACAAAAACTCTTAATAAATACCTTCTGAGATTCTTTAAAAAAAAACTAACTTGCCTTTAAGAATTTTCTACTCTTCATCCGAGCAATCTGTGACTGTTAAAGTAGAAAAAGATAGAAATTCTTATGACTCACTTTAAACATTTTGATACGAAGATAAGGAATAAGATGAGGACAATAGTTAAAAATTCAATACTGACATTTTCATGTCTCATAATTATTCTGATGTGAAAATAACAATGATAAAGATGACAATAGTTCAAAATTCAATACTGACATTTTCATGTCTCATAATGATTCTGATGTGAAAATAACAATGATAAAGATGGGGACAATAGTTAAAAATTTGATACAAAAATTCTCATATCTCATCTTGAGGATTCTGATGTGAAAATCTATACAAAGAGTATGTAAAAATACTGGTTTAAAGTAACATACACAAATTGATATGCCACCATACAAAATACAAGGAAAAAAATCAATCTGTTGATCTAAATATTGCCATATTTTTGGTCTGATAACGAGCGGCCATGATTACTAAGATTTGAATTATTCCTTTTAAACCCACAAGCAAAGAGAATGGACCAATGAAAAGACAAAATTAGCATAAACTTTATGAAATAAGACACTACCACTACCAACTGAACAAAAATCCTCAGTCATTTATCTCACTGTGTTACTTGAAAGAACTACAGTCTATTCTTTATGGGTTCAACCAATCAGGAAACGGACTTGAATATTTTATTTTGAAGCAAAAATTCTCATATCTCATCTTAAGGATTCTGATGTGAAAAAAGCAATGATAAAGATGGGGACAATAGTTTAAATATTCTATATAAAAATTCTAATGTTTCATCTTAGGATTCTAATATAAAGATAATAATGGTAAAGATGAGGACAATAGTTAAAAATTCATTACAGAAATTCTCATGACTCACCTTCAACATTCTGATACGAAGACAACAATGATAAAGATGAGGACAATAGTTAAAAATTTGATACAAAAATTCTCATGTCTCATCTTAAGGATTCTGATATGAAAATAACAATGATAAAGATGAGGACAATAGTTAAAAATTCAATGCAGACATTCTCATGTCTCATCTTGAGGACTGTGATGTGAAAATAACCATGATAAAGATGAGGACAATAGTTCAAAATTCACTCATTCTCAAGTCTCATTTTAAACATTCTGATGTGAAAATAACAATGATAAATATGAAGTTAATAGTTTTAAAATTTTATACTAAAATAACCAAGCTGTATTTCAAGGATTCCAAAAGATATGAAACAAGTGTGTGAAATGTTGTGCTCTCCAAGTGCTTCTAGTGATTAGCAGAGATTAAAAAATCGAAAACGATTTTCAAGAATTTAATTCTTTATTTTACTTTCTTCATTAAGGTTTTAATCAGCTTATTGAACCCTAGAAAATTGATTAGTCTGTTGTTTTATTCAAATATAAAGTAGATTTTTCCCTGCTTTCTTTTTTTATAACAAAATTTCTTAACTATTTTCTTTTAAGTCTTTTTTCATTTTATAGAAAATAAATTTTTTCATCTTTTAAAATGAAAAAAAGATTTAATGATTTTAACTTTTTGAAAGTTTCATTTTTGTTGTTGTTGTTGTTTCTTTTTTTCGCTTCTTTTACTTCTTTTCCTTTCTTCTTTTTTCTGCTTTTCTTCTCTAACTTCTTTTTCTTTTTCTAATTTCCTTTTCAACTTCTTTCTAATTACTTTTTCATCTTCATTCTAATTCTCTCTTATTCTTTTTACTTCTTTCTTTATTTTTCCTTCTTTATAATTATTTTTATTTTTTCTCATTCTTTTTTCCTCTCTTCCTAGTTTTTTTTTTCTTCTAAATCTTTCTAATTTTTTTCAGTTTGAAAACTCGTTTTTTTTCTTCTTTTTATCTATTTTCTTCTTTACTTGTTTTTTATTCTTATTTTTTCTTGGAATTCTTTTTTTTTTCTTTTTTATTTCACAAATATCTACATATGGGGTTGCAAAATAAGTTCATAGAGTATTTATCCAAATTTTTGGGCAAATCCCATTGATGATTGAGAAAATCGTTTTCTGATCGCAGTTCATTTTTTGGCCAATTCACAATTTGTTTAGAGACAATCATTCTTCAAAACAGCTTTAAGACACCCTTAATCAAAATTAAATTTTCCACTGTGACGTCAAAATCACCATTTATGAATCTTGCAAACCATTTTCATGCTGTAGGCTCATCGATGACACTCTCTCTGTAAAACTTGCAAATGTCCTTGGTTGTCTCAGTCACTCTTTGGCCTCAGTGAAAAGCAAGGAGCAAATGTTGAAAATGTTGCTTTTTACTTCCTAGATATTCTATTTCTAAGCCTAAAAAGTAATATCAAATTAAATTACCCTAAAAAATGATTAGCCTAGTTTCGTGTGCCTCTATCAAATGAATATGATACATTTTGTTAAAAATAAAAAATTTGCAGGAAAAAAAAAATATATAAAATCACTATGAACTCATTCATTTATATAAAGATACTAGATTTATAAAGATACTTTACATTGGGTGGACTGTATCAATAGTTTAGTATTGGTATCAGAATCTATACCATAAAATTAAGACCATTACATGTTCATTTATTTACATATAATATATCACAAATACAATATTTAAAGGTAAAATTTATTAGATTGTTTTTAAAACTCATTATTTGTAACTGATACACTGACTAGATTAAAATAGTTAATTTTGTTGATTATGGTATGAAATTTACATTGAAGTAAATTATATGTGAAAAATGAATAGAAATCAATATTTAAAGGTAAAATTTACTAAATAATTTTTCAGACCTGTTTATTATTATGGACATATATACAAGTATAGATTAATCTGTAGAGTAAGATTGTCTATATTTATAGTTAGAGGGATCAATATCAGTCATAGAGCAAGTATACTAGATAAGCATAGACACGGAATCAATGGGCTTCAATGACTCTCAGTTTCTTGCCTGCAAGGTCATCAGACCAAAAGCTAGTATACATATATAGTTTTGGTAGCCAATAAAATTTTGACACCATTTTAAGTCTGCTGTGATTTCCAGACATGTTAATGAGAAATTATAATTTTCTTTATATTTTGAAAGAGGCCAATCAATTAATGTCTTATTGTTTTTTTTTTTATTCTTCATTGTTTTTTTTTAATGTCTATGACAAGATTATAAACCTTTTAAGAGTAATTTTTTGTTTTAAGTTTATTCTTTTTCCTTTTTAATTTGCTTCTTTTTTTCTATTTTCTTTATGCATCTGTCATTTAATTTGTGCATTTTCTTTTCTTTTCTTTTTCTGTTTTGATTTTCTTTAATTTTCTGTAAGTCAGAAAACAAAAATGGAACTCACATAGATTAACCTTTTCTCCTTGTTTTTTGTTCCCCGTCTTCTTATCTGTTAGGAAATTTTTTTTTTTTTTTTGGGGGGGGAATTGTGATCACGTCATGGAGTTCTCTCACCTTTTTTGTTTCTTCAAAAGATGTTTTCTTTTGAATTTTTTTTTTTTTTTTTGCAATTTCATTTTCAATCACGTGATTGGGTTATCTCATCTGCTTTTTCTTTCTTTTTTTCTTCTTGCGTTTTTACTTTACTTTTTTTTTTTTAGAGTTGATGTTTTTTATAATTATTTTTCCATTTTCATTTTCTAAAAATAATGAGTTTAAATTAAGATGACCTTGTATAGAAATCCTAAAGGTCTCATGAATTATCAATGAATAATTTCTTAAAGGATGACAAAAAGATGGACTTTAATCAAAATGGCCATTTTACAGATGGACAACGGACATATGGCTATTGTATAGCCAGGCACCTTCTTGAACAGACATTTAATTGAAACTGTTTTGTAAACAGACTTATAGGGAAATATGCAGTTCACTCAGTAGCTTATGATAAAAATAAGGACAATAGTCCAAAAAATAAATCTATGAAGTAAAACATATATATTGGATGAAAGGGCAGCAAAGGTGGAGCATTGGTAAAAACTTAGGTTCTGGAATTGTAGTATGCGAGTTCAAATTCCTGTCAAGATCATTACATTTACCTTCAGTTGCCTTGAGTAGAGGGTGCTTGTTAACTCGAAAGAGTATCTCATCTAGGTGAATGGCAACACTGATTACAAAAGCCCAGGGATATAGCAAGCATGTGAAACAGCCTTGTGCCTAACTTGGGTTTATGCTCGACGAAGTAAATAAAATATATTGAACGAGAGAACGAATTCAAAGAGTGTTATGTGTCAGTCTAACTCCCAAGTATTAACACGGTGCCTCAACTGCTGATAGGCATATTCTTTATGGTAATATGAAGAGTTCATTATAATCTAAAAAGATAGGTCCCATAACAATACCAAAACTGAAACTTTCTACCATTGTCATTACATAAGCAAACCTACATCCAAGAGGCATTTAAATAAATAGATTTTCATAAAATGATATCAATAATGAGTCAATAAAATCAGAATTATTTGGATGAAAAAAAAGTTGATTTCATTGATTTATATTAAGAGATAAGAAAACTTGCGATTCCAATGAATATTTATAAAAAGTAGTAAAATATCGGCATGAAAACACTTGATTCCATTGGTGCATTTATTAAATGATAATGAAACTTGCGATTCCAATGAATAATAGTATTTATAAAAAGTTGTAAAATATCGGCATGAAAACACTTGATTCCATTGGTGCATTTATCAAATGATAGAATCATAACATTTACAAAGAATAAAAAAAGACTTCTTTGTTTAACATCTTTGTTTTTTCTACAAAAATTATTAATAAAAACGTTTATTTTTCTTCAAATTCGTTTTAAATAAAAACAAAAAAAAATTCTCTTAAATACAATTTTATAATTTAAAGATGAGAATGTTGTAGTTGTATGAAATCCTACATCCTGTAACTTTTCAGAAAAAGAAACACAAAAGTTATTTCCAATAAAAAAAAAATGATTCAATTTTCATATGTTCGGTACTAACTTTCTATATAATAGGCTTCCTTAACTACCTTAGAGAAAAGCTTTAGAAATGAGTTTAGTAGAGAAAAGCTTTAGAAATGAGTTTAGTAGAGAAAAGCTTTAGAAATGAGTTTAGTAGAAAATAGCTTTAGAAATGAATTCAGTAGAAAAAGCATTACAAATGAATTTAGTATAAAAAAGTAATAACTGGTTTCCTATATAATAGGTATTCTTTATTACCTTAGTGGCAAGCCCCAGTGCCCTAGCAAAGCTGGACAATATTTCTAGTATTTTATAACCATTCCTAAAAATTCCTGTATTCTATTAGGTTAAGGTGTTAAAAAACTGATAGGCAAACCTTAATTTGTGGGAATTTCTAAAACTGTGCCTGATAATTAATATTATTTTTCAAAATCATTGGGATTACATATGATCGATTATATAAGTATTTTTCCTGACTATTGTCCTCATCTCTATTTTTATTTGTTATACTTTGTTTTGATTGAAATGACCTTCAATCTCCTTCAGTTATTATAAAGTTATTCATATTGTTTTTATAACTATTTTTATTTTTTAATCAAGTGGTTTTATTTTTAATGGATGGTTTTGTATTCCACACTTGCCTAACAATGAAAACAATCTTGTTGTTCATTGAAAACCTCTGCTAGGCAGTTAAGTGGCTGGTTAGCTTGGTGTCTACCAAGGAACTGCCAAGCAGTTGGAATTGATCAAAGAGAGAGGGAGAGAGAAAGGGTGAAAGATGAGGGATGTTTATAGTAGTTCATGCTTGACTGATGTGAAAGTACAAAAGAAAAGGGAAGGTAATTTTAATATGTAGGTAGTATTAACTGCCCTACTTTATGACCTTAATGGTTTGTCATCTTTTTCTTAATTGCAAAACTATAATCACTGTAATCACATCGATTACGAATTATCTTTATCATTTTTATAATTAAAAATGTCCTTCTGCAACTGCATACAGATATATCATCTATTTTTTCTCTAAAATAGCCAGTATAATCTATTTTATTTAGTATTAAGGATAGGTCAATCTCCCTAGGATAAAGTAGATGAGTAAAGAAGAAGAAAGAAGAGAAAGGAAGGAGGTCAATGGTCATCTACTCTCCCTAGTTTTTAGTAGTAACCAACTTGTGGCTGACTCCTTAAAGATTGAAGCCCACTAGAATTTGATTAGGGCTGGAGTTTGTTAGTTTTGTCCTGACAGCTGGCGAGGAAAGGACGGTTGTTCTCTGGGCCACTAGCCAGTGTGCGTCCCCCCCATCTTGGGGGGACCACAAAATGGGGCTCTTGACCATATATATATATAGGAAACCTAAATGGCGCCACCAATGTCTCTCCATAGTATCATCCACTTGTAAAACAAATATCGACGTTGTTGTATTCTCTTTCGTCGTGCCTTCCCGTTTTTTTCAGCTCCATGTGGACTTTTGCAGGCCAGACGTCATGGCCAAGTGGAGGTGCACAAATGGAGTGCACGGGAGCCTTGCAATAAGTTCACAGGCACTGCCGAGCTGACCATCGCTCACCTGCTCACGGACGGCCTACTTAGCGTGCCTTGCCCTGATGTGGACTTGAGGGATGCAACAACGGTAACGGTCGCCGACGGTCGCTTCCTCTCTAGACGGCACGATATGGTATCCTTGTTGACTGAAAAATGCTCTCCTTTTGGCTTTGAATTTAAAAGACACGAAGACTATATTTTAATCTATAGAATTGTCTTCGATCCTAAAACTCATTTTCCATGTATTAAAGAGTGTATCCGTATTAACTGAAACTTTCATGTCACGCTCAAGCTCCAATGCAATGGAAACCCTACCATTAATTACTAGAAGTATTATTAGTATTACCAAGCTTTTCTCGGGTGTTGCGTTGATACTTTTTTATGCTCATTTTGATCTTTAAATTTAGTAATATTTAAGGAATATTTGTTTAATTTAATAAAATAAATAATCAATGTACATGAGAGTAAATGGGAAAATATTCAAATAAATAAAAATGTTTGACAATTTTTTCAATTGTTTTATTTTTAAATTGTCTAAAATAATTATTTTAATTGCTTTTTGTTTAATTATTTCATTTCTTAAAAGAATTAATCAAAATTTTATCAAATCTATATAGAAGAATATTCAAACAAATAAGAAAATATTTCGCTAAAGGTAGTCAACAACAACAAAAACGTCAATTAAAAAAATTCAAATCTGTCATTTTATTTATTTTTTATTTTGATTAAAAAAAAACAGTGAGTTATATTTAATTCATTATTTTTCAAAAAACGTAAAATTTTATTTCAATATGGAAAAAAAAAACCTTTTAAAAATTTTCTTTTGACTAAGAAATGACAAAAAAAGATTCAATAATTAGAAATGGATTAAAAAAAGAAAATAATATAGACAATGTACAACATTACAACAATGATATAGTATTATACAACATTAACATAGAAAATGTACAACCATTATATAGACAATGTACAGCAACAACAACAACAAAGGAATTTAACTAATATTCTTTTTTGTTTTGTTTTTGATTAACAATAGCAAAAAAAATAAAAAATTCGACAAAAAAATTTTTTTTCTGTTGATGACATTCGACGACTGACTGATGGCTTTAGCGTTCTATTTCTTTATTCTTGTTGCTAGGCAACTAACAACTTCTGAATAAATGGCTTTATCGATAAAATATCAATTAATGATGAATGTTTCGGTTATCAATTTTAGATAATTCTCGGGGGTATTTTCAGTCAAAACCAGGCTAAGATCACCCCCAGACATATGTAGTTTAAATGCGAATTTTCGCCATTCTTGTGTATATGCCAACAATGGTAACATCAATGGTAAATCCCGTTTTTAAAAAGTCTTGATTCTGAAATATTCTTTTATAAGGACAATTATTTAGTACGATAACGAAATTTTCTCTTAAATGCCTATTTATGTCTAATACATCCATTGGATTAAAACTGTTTGAAATGCAGGAAAGAGAAGCAAAGCATTAGTTTAACAATAAATCGTGATCTATACCTTTTATCATTTGTAGTGAATATATACAAATATGGAACGTAGAAAAAGTATGTTTCAAATGCAAAGGAAGCCTTCCAAGACTTCTTTCTTTGATTCATTCACGGTTGAACCGATACCCGCCGAAGTGACAAAAAAAACATTGGTAAGTAGATCATTTTTGACTGGTTGCTTCCTTAATAGTTAGTAAATATTTTTGTTTTATTATTCAAAAGTAACTTTACAGATACGAGATGCCTTTATAATTTTCGAGACATTTTTTTGTACAGGCATTTAAAATTGTCGCAGACTCTTAAAAATCAGTATGTTATAATGAGATGACTAATCAATTTTTATGATTTCAGGTTCCAATGAATACATACATCAGAAATTGAAATGCATCCTATTAAAGCATAATTGTCACATGTAGTAAATATCAAAAACGCAATTTAAAGAATTTTAATAACGATATACAATACAATTATGTTTAAACTTTAAAAAATATTAAAGAAACGTATGAAATGCTTCAGACTGTTTTTGGACCAGCTTTCAGTTCTCATCGAATAATTTTGTGTACAGCTCGGATACTGACATCAAACTGCGTACTTATTGCGTCTATAGACACACGACGGCCCTATCCATAAATCCTTTTTATTTGGTAAACCAACTCTTGTGTTCTGACTTACTTTCTCTACCCACACTATCCCTCCCAGACCCTCGCTTTCCTTGAATCAGAAAACTATTCTGAACCAATTTCATTAAATTCACGTCTACTAGCCAGATTTACTGTTTAATGGGAACGAATCTGTACTGATATTGAGAACATGATAAAAAATGCTCATTAGGTAAAGAAAATCTTCTAGCACATCGAAGGAATCTCTACAGCCACATGATACCCCTAGTGGTGCATGGGAAGTTATCGGCACTGTTTTATTGCTTTTTAGTGACCAAGAATACATTATAATTGAGGATTACTGCAGCAAATTTTCAATTATACAGAAAATGACTAGTCTAACTACAAGCAATATGGCCATATTAACAATGAAGTAGATCTTATTTGAATATGGGATTCCCACAAGAGTTATTAGTGACAATGGACCTCAATACTCCAATGAAGCATTTAGAGAATTTGCTCAACAATGGCAATTCGACCATAATACATCATCCCCAAATTTTCAAAAGCCTTTATCGAGCGGGAGATTTAGACGGTTAAAAGAACATTAACCACAGCCAAACAAGCAGGAAGAGATGCTAACTTAGCGATGCTGTTCTTAAGAACTTGTGTCGATACAACCGGATGTTTTCACCGTTACTCTAGACGAAATGCCCACATTCGTTCCTTACGCATTTGGTCTGCCCACCTTCTGGTCAAACCAAATCCAAGAAAGAAATTGCATCAGCTGAAAATGCTTTCTAGTCACATGACTATATAAGACGACCGAAAGGACTGTCTTTCTCTTACTCGACGCTTCTGCTACTATACTCCTTCTCGCCCAATATGGTGACGTGGAGGAAGGGCCTGACACCACGTTTGTCTAACAGCTATCTTCTGACAGTATGCTACACCCGATACTGTTATTAGCATCGGCCACAACACAAAAACACCATTACTAATACTACAACTACATTCGAAACTGCAAACGCCCTGTAAACATGGCCTCGTACCGAAGCCCTTTACAGTCATACACACTCATGTAAATTTCGTTCCGAGCTTGCAAGTAGGAACATTTCTCCGAATGAACTTTACCTTTCCAAACTTCAACTTTTCACAGACTTTTATCTAACCATATTGTTTTCATTCAAACACGTCAATTTCCCTCTTTTCACTTTCAACGAACATTTCACATTTCACCCACTTATCAAACATCAACTAATCCATTTCAACCCTTTTTCTATCTCGAAAAAAATTGTAATGAAATTTATTTAAAAAAAAAACCTTTCTATCAGCTCCGCTTTTTGGGTAGGAATGTGTGTGGCGATACAACCGGGTGTTATCAACTTAACTACTCTGGACGGAATGCCCAGATTCACTCTTTTGCGCATTTGGTCTGCTCATCTTCGGGTCAAACGAAATCGAAGATAGAAATTGCATCAGCAGAAAAAATCCCTTCAGCCACGTGGTACATGCAGATGTGGTTGTTGACAGTGTATGTTTCCCGCGTTAATTCTGGAGCCACCCACATGGGTGATGCTGATATATAAACAAAGACATGCGCTACACGACGAAGAGAAAAAAAAAAACAGAAAACAGGAATGAGTGTCCAATCCTCTGTGTCATTAACAGCCGACCCCACACTCTTCCTTTCCCAGTGACCCTCTCTAGTTGAAGACTACGAACCAAACTCCGACTAAGCCATAAAAGTGAAAGCGAAGTTATAGTCTATCATTTTTTTAAAAACTAAAACTTCTACTGACATTATTTCCTTTTCCCTTTTCCTCTTTATATAATAACTTTAATTGTCGTTGTTTTTTGTTATGCTTGTTATTTCATATATGTGTATGAGGAATCGACCAAAGCTGAATT
>JAUZSX010339278.1:0-10639 GCA_034780655.1 Idiosepius hallami
GGCACAAGGCCATTTTACGTGCTCTTACCCGGGCTTTTTAAATTCAGTGTTACCCTTCACCTAGATGAGCTGCTCTTATGAGCTAACGAGCCCCATCTGCTTGAGGCAGCTAAAGGTGAATGTAATGGTTTTGACTGGGATTTGAACTCGAGTACCACGATTTCAAAGACCGAGCTTCGACTATATATACATGCGTATACAAATATATATATCGAGAGAGATAGGTGGAAAAAGAGATGGATTGATAGATGTATATTTCAAGTGTGTTAAGGATTTTTTTAATATAGTATTTTGGTAATTTTTTTGCATTAGAATCTGTGAAGTCAAGGTACCTTGCGGCCCCTTGGGAGTTCCCCCCCCCCCGCAGTTGCGGGGTCTGCGGAGGCACTAAGCATGAAGCTACCACCACCACCACATCTACATCATCAGTGCTGTTTGCTGTTATAATGATTATTATTATTGTGATTGATATTATTATTATTATTATTATTATTGTTGTAATTATTGTTTTTATTATTGATTTTTTGGTTTATGTGCCATTTTCCTTGGTTGAAAATGGAGTAAAATTCAGTGAAATTAATATTATTCAGACTGATCTCAACAGCGTACGATTAGAGTGTTAGATTCATTATTATTAGTCCAGATATGAATGAAGTAAATCCAAAAATATTAACCTTGGTAAAAATTAAATAAGTCCAAAGATATTATTAGTCCTGGTAATAAAGATTAAATTTGTCCAAAAATATTAGTTTTGGTATTAATCCAAGATGGCGGTCTGTCGAATAGTCTTGCTGAATAAAAATCGACGTTTGTTCCAATTTTACCTTCTTCTAAATTTGAAATAAATGGCGCCTTATTTAAAATCTTGTGATGCCAGCAAGAAGCTTTTTGATTGGTTAATAAAAGAACATCCCATTATTTAAGTTTCCCCTCAAACATGAATGAACATACACTAAAAGGTAGTAAGAGAATGAAAAGAGAGAGAAATAGCATTCTTCAGACCAAAATTAATCCAACATAGAGTTGCCCCCTAGGTGAGGACTGGGAGTCTCAGAATACTCTGAGGTTGCAAAAACTCTATAACAACAGGAAGAACTAAGGTGAGGTCTTCCTAATAAAAAAGCAATCAACAACACTAGCAGCAGCAGCAATAGTTGTAGTAGTAGGAATATCAACAAAAGCAGTTGTAAATCCAATGGTTAGGTCTTTTGTCCAAGATTTTGCTAACTGGGAATCTGCCTGCATTAAATAAGGTGAATTTGGTCCTGTCTGGTCTGTGATTGGTTAGGTTTGATTTACCCCCTCTCCCCGTATATAATGAGTTGTTCCAATCCCCGCGATCATACCCCAGTTATTAGGGCAGCGACGATGGAGCATTGGTAAGAGCTCGGACTCTGGAATTGTATTACGCAAGTTCAAATCCCAGTCAAAACCATTACATTCACTTTAACTGCCTCGGGCAGATCAGGCTCGTGAACTCAGGAGAGCAACTCATCTAGGCGAAAGGTAACACCGAATTAAAAAAGCCCGGATATATAGAGCTTGTAAAAATGGCCTTGTGCGTAACTTGGTGTTGTGCTTGACTAAGTAAATTTGATACCCTAGTTATTAGACTAAAAATAATGTGTGTGTGTTTGAATCGGCATACTAACCCATGCAGGTTTAACCAGCTCAACCACTGAACACACACGATTCAGTGTTGAGTCTCATGGGAATTTGAACTTTACGAGCGGTCCCCAGCTGCATGTATAGATGCCTGTCTAACCAAAGACTAAGAGTACATCAACACTGTGGTTTAACTGTGCCCCCAGCGCTGATGATGTAGATGTAGTGGTGGTAGCTCCATGCTTAGTGCCTCCGCAGAACCTGCAACTGTTGGGGGGCACAAACTCCCAAGGGGCGGCAAGGTTCCTTAGCTTCACAGATTCTAATGCAAAAAAATTACCAAGATAATTCATTAAAAAAAATCCTTATCACATTTGAAATATACATCTATCAATCCATCTCTCTTTCCGCATATCTCTCTCGATATATATATTTGTATACACATGTATATATAGTCGAAGCTCGGGCTTTGAAATCGTGGTACTCGAGTTCAAATCCCAGTCTGGGTATTTCCCGCCCCGATGCAAAGAATAATGCAACATTATTATTATTATCATCATTATTATTATTATTGATATTATTATTATTATATTTTATCTGTTTTTTTAATTTTGTTTTTTATTTTCATTTGAGTATAAGTGTTTCCGCTGTGAAGAGGTTTTTTTTTGTTAATGAAAACTGTCAGTATTCTTGATTTAGAGAAACAAACCATACAACAGAATATCACAAAATATAATTGCTACAATAAAGATCAGTCATTGTTTTAATGCAAAAAATAACTAAATATTAGAAAGGTTTTTTTTTTTATCTTAGCACAGCACATGACTCTCAGAGATGATATCTTAAATGTGCTACTGATTTTTCAATGTAAAGAAAAGTTTCCAGCATAGACCTATTATTGAAATTGAAAAAAAGCAGACAGAACACACTTAGAAACTGTGATATCTTGATAACTATGCATAGAACTTGAGTTTTGTTTCCAGAATATAGAATCATGTTGTGTAATTTCACATTGGAAGCCAATGTTTTTTTAAAACAAATATAGTTTTATGAGTTAAAATTCAGTACTTTTCTATTAAACTCAATAATTAACGCAGTCAGTCAGACTTTGACTATGACTAGTTGGGGCTTCAGTATTCCACCTTAGCGTCCAACTCGCTCGTGCAGGTTATTATTGGTGCAGTATCTGTTGCGCATCAGATAGACACCCTCTGAACCTCCAATGCCCACATCAAACTTTGACTATGACTAGTTGAGGCTTCAGTATTCCACCTTAGTGCCCAACTCGCTCCTGCAGGTTATTATTGGTGTAGTATCTGTTGCGCATCAGATAGACACCCTCTGAACCTCAAATGCCCACATCAAACTTTGACTATGACTAGTTGGGGCTTCAGTATTCCACCTTACCACCCAGCACGCTAGTGCAGGTTATTATTGGTGTAGTATTTGTTGCACATCATATAGACACCCTCTGAACCTCCAATCCCCACATCCAGTGGAGCGAACCCGTGACGACGAACAGCTGAGGAGGACGCAGAGCTTTTGAAATCAGTGTTGCCCTTCACATAGATGAGATATTTTCTCCTGAGTTAATGAGCCCAACTGCCTGAGGCAGCTAAAGTGAATGTTACCCTTCACCTAGATGAGCTGCTCTCCCAAGTTCACGAGCCCCATCTGCCCGAGGCAGTTAAATTGAATGTAATGGTTTTGACTGGGATTTGAACTCGCATAATCCGAGCTCTTACCAATGCTCCACCATCCCTGACTATTGCAGAATAATACTATTTCCAAAATATGGATACAGTTTTATGTATTGCACTGTACCTGGTTACAGTTTAGAATTATGCTAAAGTCATTGTTGCAGTTTAATATTGTACCTCTCGTGCAGTAGCAATTCAATATCATATAAGAGATATAAATACAGTTTAATTACAAGCCCAAGATGATTCTTCTTTTAGAGCAAAGTTCAATTTAAATGCCAAGTGCAAGTTACAGTTCAATGCCATGTCCAGAGTCTTTTACCACCGAAAACCAAGATGCAATTCAACATCGTGTCCGGGATGTGATCACTGTTTCTCATTAGAGACAGGATGTAGTTGAATATCCTGGCCAGAATATCACTTTAGTTTAATGCTGTGACCAGAACAATTCTTCTTTAAAAACAAAGTATGCATTAATCTTAAGCCAAGGGTGTGAATATTTTTTGAGGGCAATGTTTGTTTTTGTTATGTGATAAATGAACATTATTAGATCATTTAATGCCAAGAACAATCATTTATTGATAAACGTTCTCTTTTTTTCCACTTGTGGTTTTTTGAATAATACAAAGTACATGATTTAATTCATATCAACCTTTATAAGGTCATTTAATGGTGAGAACAATTATTTTTTTATAAACATTTTTTTGTTTTCATAGTTTTTTTAATAATACAAAATGCATTATTCAATACATTTCAACCTATTTTAGGTCATTTCATGCCGAGAAGAATCATTTTTTGACAAACATTCTTTTTGTTCAAAAGTGTTTTTTTGAATAATACTAAATGCACTATTTAATCCATATCCGTCATTTAATGCCGAGAACAATCATGTTTGATCGATGTTCGTTTTATCGACACATGATTTGTGGACTAACACAAAATACACTATTTAATTTATACCTTGAACAAATGTGGGGATTCATACCTTTCCCCAGGGTATTAGTCCAATTATAAATGCAAATGGAATGACTAGGATTCGGACTTGTGTATTATGACTCCAAAGTCCGAATGGGCCAAGTGGACTTCCCCTTTTTGATGGCAGCCTCTGCTTGCAATATACTTTAATATAATTCACAGGATAAAAAAACAACTTAATTCTTTAATCCACTATTTATTTTCTTGCCTTGAAAATATTATCGATATTTTTTTTCCCCAAGTTAATTTGTTGAGTAATGGAGAAATTCTTTGATAAAAATGCTCAGTTAATCGTAAAATGAATATTTTTTCCCATTTGTGCAAATTAACACATCTCATATCAGAGATATAAATAAAATCTAAATTAATTTTTTTGTAAGATTTTATGGCATGTCAACTTCTAATGAATCAATTTATTTCTGAAAATAGGGACAGATATTACTCTTAAATGAAAATGTTGTGTACGCTAAACAACAGATTTTTTTTTTCTTATTTTTATGATTAATTTAAAGACCCAGTACTACATGAAAATTAAGACTGAAATATATAAATTATATATGAAAATTAAGACTGAAATATATATATATATTATATTATATTTACTGGGTGAGCACCAATCCAAGTTTGGCACAAGGCCATTTTTACATGCTCTTACCCGGGCTATTTACATTCGGTGTTACCCTTCACCTAGATGAGCTGCTCTCCTGAGTTAACAAGCCCCATCTGCCCGAGGCTGCTAAAGTGAAAGTCATGGTTTTCACTGGGATTTGAACTTGCGTAATACGATTCCAGAGCCCAAGCTTTTACCAACGCTCCACCGTCGCTGCCCAAATAATAAATGTATATATTGAGAGAGATATCAAAGATGCTTGTTAAGTGTTAGCTTGTCCACACTTCAATCATTAATGGTTAATTCTCGAACAAATATTATAGTTTAGGAAGCCTATTTTATAGGAAAAAACTACTGTACATTATATTCATAATGTGGTAAATGCTCTCCTAAATGTCAATTGAAATGGTAATTCTTGAAATGTAGTTGTCATTGTGTTATGCAAATTTCACTAAATTGAAATCTGAATGCTTTGATGCTTACCTTAGTGTTTATTTTGATCTGATTTTGTAATTCAAAATTTTGGTCTTTTACCAGTTATTTTTCTAAGATCAAAATCAATTATAAAATGTTCCTCAGGTCATTTGTATATCAAATTTCAAGTCTTTAGATACAAAAATTGAAGAGTAGTTCAGTAGAGACCAGAATAATCTAATCTTTCAGCTTTAACTCCTTAGCAACTAAACTTCCGACTCAAAGCCGATAAAAAGTTTTCCCAGGTTTAAGTATTATATCAAATTCCAAGTCTTTAGATCCATAATTAACAGAGTAGTTTAGTAGAGACTGGTTCACACAAACACATTCTCACTTTTATAGTTATACAGATTTAAATTGAATCATGTAGATTTAGTTGTATTTGAAACAATCCAGCGTGTATCTGTGACGTAATCTTTGATATCAATATATTGTATTCAAATTTTTTCTAAATGGAATTCATTTATTATATTATATTTACTTGATGAGCAGCGTCAACCAATTTTGGCACAAGCCCATTTTTTAATGTAAATGCAATGCTTTTGACTGTGATTTGAACTTGTGTACCACGATTCCAGAGCCCAAACTCTTACGAATGCTCCAACTTTGCTGCCCTTTTTTTACAGCACTTAATTTTATGCGGAAATTATAGAAGTTTTCATGTTATATTATACTTTTTTTTTTATAAATAAGAGATTTTGAAAGATACTGAAATAGGTTATATGTAATCATTTTATGTTAAAAAATTCAGAAAATTTATTTATTAAGTATCCAAATCTATAAAAACTGTAATATTTGAATTTATTGGTTGATAAAAATATTACCTGAAATGAAAATCATTTAATTTTGTAGGTGTAAATGTAAACTAAACTTTACTTGTGAAAAGAGACCTACAATTTCCTGAAATGTTCTCATCAATATTTTATACCATAATAAACATGCATAAAAAAAAACTAAGAAAAAAAGACAAGCGAGCTTATTTGTTTGTTGTCATAATCAAGAAATAATATATTTCCTTTTCCAAGTTTGGCACAAGGCCATTTTTTTTATATGAATGCAATCAAGAAATAAGAACTATTTGAAAATAAATTTCTTATTTTATCCCCAAATCTATGAAAATCAAGGTAAAATGGATTCAAACTACAAATTGAAGCAATCTTATTAAAAAAAATGTTTGTATAGAAAATGATAACCTTTCTTTTTTATTAACTCATATATACCAAGTAAGACAACTTCTAAAAAATACATGTGTCAGTTTAATCAGGGCTCTATAGACAGATTTAATTTTAGTCAACCTTTGACTACTAAATATTTCTATTTACTAGCCAAACTATGTAATACTATTTCACTGTTATGAATAAACCAATAGTCTTAGGCAAAGTTGTATTTAATTTTTGAATTATGATACCAACAAAATTCATAGGAAGAAATTCAGCATGCTTAGTTATAAAGTTATTCTTATGCTACTAGTTTTTTTAAAGACTACTGTCAAAGTTTTGGGAAATGATATTTCATGATCAATTTCATTTTAGTTTTAGAAATACTTCTTTAAAAAGCCTTATTTAAAAAAAGAAAAACCTTTTATTGTTTAAATAATTGTCTCGGCTCATTTTTATTTTAAGAAAATATAAGACATTTTTTCATTCACTAATGGAAGATTTGTCTGTGGAAAAAAAAGCAGTCACCAAAAAGATAAGTGATTTTTTTTATCTTTAGTCGCCAACTGGAAAAATCACTCACAAATGCAAGTGATTTACTTGCAATGAAGAGCCCAGTTAATACCTGATATTCTCATGTAATTTCAATGCAAACTGTGTTTACTCACGTTTCATTTGTATTTCTGACTAATTTTCTTCAGTGTCACCTACACGTCTCCAAACCGTTATCTTTTTGTTATGGTTCCCGAGTTTTGCTTGAACATTTGTTTGCAAATTGTAATAGCCATGCTGGTGTCCTGGCTACAAACTTCAAACCAAGAGCAGCAGCAACAGAAAGGACACAGGGTTTTTTTGAACTTAAATATTGTGGACACTGATCAGAGCTTAGAGATGTCATCCATTTTTTTTTCTTTCTTTCTTAATGTTAAGTTTTGTTGCTTGGGTTTTGTTGACAATATCACCACTGCATACCATTAGTGGTTGGCAGTTTCAGCTGCTCCTCCTGATGACAGATTAAAGAAATAATTTGTACTTTCTTTTTCTTCTCCCATTCACCTTCCACCTTTGCTCCCTTCAATATCCTGTAATCTTCCCTCCCCGCCCTTCTTACTTCTCCAACTTTTTTGATCCTTTCTCTTATCATAAATAATCCTTTTTTTTTTCTTCTTACCCATCTTCTCTTTCTTTCTCTCTCTCTCTTTTCTCTTCCTTTACTTTTTTCTCTCCTTCTTTTAACCTCAATTTCTTATTTAAATATCTTGCTTTTTCTTCTTTGTAATCAACTTTTTGCTCTAAATTTTACTTTCTGCTTTTCTGTCTTTCTACTTTCTCTATCTTTAAATTTAAATCCCCCCACCCCTTTTTTTTTAAAAATCTTCTCAAGGGCAGGGCATCTTTTTGTTGGTATTATTTTAATGCCTGAATGTACCTGTGCTTTTTTTGTGTGAAGAAAGAGGTGGGGGAGAGTGAAAGACAAAGGGAGAGTAAGAGAGGGAGAGTAAGAGAGGGAGAGAGAGGGAGGAAAGTGCTGTTAAATTTTTTTTTTTTTTAATTCTGGATTTGTATTCATTCTTTTTTTTTTCTTTCTTCTTTTCCTTAACAACTTGTACCAAATCATTTTTAAGCTTTCTTATCCTTTTCTTCATTTATTTCCACTCACTCCCACTAATGAAAAATGTTACAAAAACAAAAAACAGATTTTAGATTTTTTTTTTGTTTCTTCATTTATTACAACCTCCAACCTCCACTAAGAATATTTGTTTTATTTTTTTTTTTGGTTTTGTTTTAAAAAGATTTTCTTGACAAACTTGACAAGCAATGTGAAGTAAAATCAACCAATTAGTAATCAGGTTTGTTTGTTCCTTCCTCATTCGTTCACTTTCTATTCATTTAATATTCTTTTAAAACAAAAACAAACAAAATAATCAAAAAATAGTTTCTTTAAATCTCTCATTTGATTCAAAACTGTAAAACATGTCATTATGGGCTTTAAATATTTTGTTTAGGTTGATTTTCTTTGATACTATATCTATCAGTGCTGTGCTTAGCCCCCCCCCTGCAGAATCTGTCTTGCGGCCCAGTTTCCCCTAAAAATGTAAGTTGCAAACTTCTAATATTAATCAAAGACCATATATACATACAACGATGATGGAGCATTGGTAAAAGCTCGGGTTCTGGAATTGTGTTATGGGAGTTCAAATCCCAGTCAAAACCATTACTTTCGCTTTAGCAGCCTCAGGCAGATGAAGCTCATTAACTGATGGGACTCATTAATGAGAGCAGCTCATCTAAGTGAAGGGTAACACCGAATGTAAAAAGCCCGGGTAAGAGCAGGTACAAATGGCCTTGTGCCAAACTTGAATTACTAAAGATCTGTGAAGTTAAGGAGCTTTGCGGCCCCTAGCTAGCTTGTAATCCCCTGCAATTGTGGGGTCTGCTGGGGCCCTAAGCACGATCCTGTATTCCTTTCTTTAAGGTCATATAATGCTGGGAATAACTTTTCTTTATAAGTGTCTTTCTTTTGCTGATGGTTTATATTAAAAATTAAATTTTAAATTAAAATTAGTGATTTTATTAATAATCCCATAGCTGGAATGGATTAACTATTTCTCTCTGTTTCTAGATTACTTATCTAAATATAAAGTAAGATGTATAATCTCAGGCCGAATGAGATTAAATTAAAGGAAGTGGTAAAAGGAACGGATAGAAAATAGAGAAAAGCAAGCATAGAGAAAATAAATGAAAAAAAAAAATAGAAATACAGCCTTTTGGTTTTAAAGAAGTATATTTTTTTGGAATTTTTTTTTGTTTGTTTGTAATATTTTGGGTTACCTTAACCCATCTTTAGACACGCCAACCAAATTATTTAAATTTTCACTCACATATTACTATTCCAAAGTTCAAGCAATTAATTACTACTTATGCACATGGTTGCAGTATTTCATAAATTTCAATGTGGTTATTATAAATAATAATTATGAAACTAGATTTTACAATTATTCTTTTTTATCCATACGGAAAAAATCTGGCGTATTTTTATCTTTAAAAATCTATGCTGATAAATAGATATCAAACAATGATATCATTTTAATTTCTTTTTTTATAATTGATAATATTCATTTAGGTAAACATTCTTGTATAAAATTGACTGCTGTGTCAAGTTCATGGTATATTAATGTTGATATATTACATATAATATGTAGATTAATATACAACGAACTTGACATACTGGTATGTATACATTTGTTGTTCTTATGAGAAGATGAAGAAGTAGGTTTAATCCTGGGATTTTAGAGTAAGTATTAAGAAGAAAACTCCCTGAAACAATAGTAATATGTTGATAAAGTGACTTACCCGAAATAAGTGTCCTTACTTTAGAAATGTATTTCTATTGAGAGATATTTTTGTTGGCTGCTGACTTGGGATCTTTTCTAGAATTAAGACGTTTCTGTTTTCATTGATTTTATTGATATCTTTACAACCTGTTAAGTGCTCATCATGACTTTTTATTTATCACCCATCTACAGTCCACTATATTTATGCCAACTTTAATTGTTTCCATATTTAAAGTGCCTGGACCAGACTTTCATTGATTTTGTGCAGTCAGTATTTGCCAAGGAAAAAAAAAACTCTTGGGAGATACACAGGTCACCAGACATTGCCTGGCTATACTTCTAATATTAAAATGGCTGAGGTGCTTTACACAACCATCAATATCCATACTCTAATTAGGGAGGTTGACATGGCCCAGTGGATAGGCAATTGGACTTCGGAACCGTGGTATGTGGGTTTGAATCCAAAATTGTTCCGTCTACGTTGACATATTGACTAATACTCTTTGGTAATGTATGAATCCCTATCTTCTCTTCAGCTATGGGTTAAATAGTGCAACTTGTGTTATTAAAAAAAACAATATTTGTATAAAAATAATGTTTATGTAAAGTAGTTCTCGGCATTAAAATGACCTAAAAGGGTTAATATGCCGTTTAACACAAAACAAACAATGAATATTTCTTTTTCTTGTAAACAGTGTGTAACAAGGATATGATATTTACTTGGTGAGCACCCCCAAGTTTGGCACAAGGCCATTTTTACGTGCTCTTGCCCGGGCTTTATAT
>JAUZSX010339289.1:0-22500 GCA_034780655.1 Idiosepius hallami
TTACCCTTCACCTAGATGAGCTGCTCTCCCGAGTTAACGAGCCCCATCTGCCCGAGGCAGCTAAAGGTGAATGTAATTGTTTTGATTGGGATTTGAACTAGCATAATACGATTTCAGAGCCCGAGCTTTTACCAATGCTCCCCCATTGCTGCCCATTACACAGATATACTTCATATGTACAGGAGTGTTTTTAGCAAGGTTTTGTCTCTGAATATCCCCTTCTAGCTTTTAAAAACAAGATTGTGACAACAATTAAGACTAAACTGTAAAAATTGCCATCATGAATGCATAACTGTGTTGTTGGCCAATTGTTAGGGAATTTGTTTTGCAACATGAGGTCTGTGGTTCAAATCCCATTTGGTATTTGAAATATTAACAGCATTGCTTATTACTGTTGTAAAGGTTGTGCATTGAATCCTAATGTTATAATTTGATCAAAATATATATTTTTGACCATATTATAAAAATCCTAAATTTATTATTGATCAGAAGAAAAAAATTTTCTCCTGACAAAATATTTTTAATTCTTATAAATTAATTGTTATGGAGATATTAATGTTTTCCAAATAAATTATCTTTATTCTAAGTTTTAACGGTGGAAAAATTAATGTTTTTTTTACATTTATTATTTCTCACAAAAAAAGCATTTAAATCGATAAAGTAAAACTGCCATGTTTTTTTTCTCCAATTTTATATTAACAAGTTTTTGTCCAATCAAAACACTACCTTTTTTTTCTTCTTAAGAAATATGGTTAAGTGTTAATTTCTTTAGTTTTTAACTGTTTTGCAGCTTAACTCATTTTTAACCAAATTCCAAACAAATTTACAGTTCATAGGTCAAATGAGTATCTATCTTTTGAAACCAAAATTTCAATTTTTGTTCATTAAGACAAAATTTATTAAAAGACTATTTATTGGTGTTCAAAAGTGGTTGATCACATAAAGAACATCAAATTTTATATGCACTTTTTTTTAATATATATAAAATTTTAAAAGCTTTTGAAATGTCTTGGTGATGTAGCTCAGTTGGTAGCATGTCTGACTAATTTTGACAAAACTCATGTATGATCCTAGTAATTGAATTTCTTTTCTTTTTTCACCAAAAACTGGAAAGAATTTAAGACATGAAGATTTACCAAAACTACTTGGTCTCCTTTTTAAATGGTTTTTGGCAGAAAGTTTTGTAGCCAATTGGTTAAAGTTGAAAGATTTTACCACTGCTGTTTTTAACAAACTAACTCACAAATTTTGGATCTATTCACTTAAACTTTGGGATACAGGTTATTTTGAACTACTTAATTGGCATTGATCTAGAAAAATAATTACTAAGGGGTCAAATTTTGGAATTTCAGCCACTGGCTAATAATAAGAAAATATTATTTTAAAGCAAAACCTGGAAAAATCATGAATTAAATAGAAAAAATGTGAGCATAAAAAGTGATATGGTTAAGATTAGACTTAAAGGAAAAAAATGTAGTTAAAACTGGAAAAGAAAAGAACAAGATAGTAAAAATAGTAAAAAATATAATAAATTTATAACTTAAAATATTTCAGCATTAAGAACTCATGTTAAATTGAATTAAAAAAATATTCTTAATGCTGCAATATTTTGTTGATATGGAATGGTCACTTGCAATGTGCTATAGTTACTTTCAAGGCACTGTCTTATTGAAGTAGTTCTGGGCCTATAGGTAGAAGAATTTGAGTTGTAAGAAAATATCTGTCCATGATGGCTGCTCAGTCAACTTTTAAAAAAAATATATATTTCATTATCTGGGTTGATATTTATTAAAAATGACAATATTTATTTATCAATGATGACGAGAAATGATGTCAGTAGATCATTTAGTGAATGTTTTCTTATTTTTAAGGTTAGGGTTGGGGTTAATTTTTATCAAAAATCTTTAGTATTAAGTGGGTGGGAATAATGATTTTAATAGAAAGGAACCAATTAGCATGTTCTTTTAACGCACATTGAAATCTACAAGAAAAATATATTTTCCTCTGTAAAAATATATTTTCGTTTTATAAAAGATTACTCAGTCTTGTTAAAAAAAGTCAAATTTAATAAATAATGAATTGTTTATCAATTTCACAAGATGGCTTAGGAAAGGTATGAATCCCTCCTGCTATGGGTTTAAATAGTGCATATCAACAAAACCAAAAATATTAATGATAGTGCATATTGTGTGGTCTAAAAACTATGTGTGGACAAAAAAGAATGTTTATCAAAAAATGATTGTTCTTCTCATTAAATAACCTATGATTTTGATATGCCGTAATTTTGATATTTCTTAAATATTTCTCCCCCCAAAAAATAATGCCTTTCCTAACTTGGATTAAAAATAAATTGTTGTCATTTAAGAATTTTTTAAAATTCTTTGTTAAGATGACATTGAATAAAAATAATAAAAATAGACTTTAGCTCATTAAAAGATAATTAAGTGTTCGTTTAGTTTTTATTGTCTTTTTTAACACCATATGGAAAATTAATTGCTTCACTGATTGTTAAAACAAACATGTGATTCTTTATTTTTCTTTAGTTAGAGCTTTCTTTATTTTAATTTTTTTATCAAAATAATGATTTATTAACTGAATAAGAAAATTACAAATTTTAAAAAAAATGTGTATAATTTCTTTTATCTCCTTAACATTTCAATTGGTTTGTTTCTTTATGTTATATCAACCTTTTTAGGTCCTTTAATGCCGAGAACAATACTTTTTTATAAGCATTATTTTTACACACACATAATTTTTTTTAATAATGCAAGATGCACTATTTAATACATAGCTGGAAGGAATATGGGTATATGTACCTTTCCTAATAGTATAAGTTCAAATGGTTGTTCTCAGCATTGAATTATCTATAAAGGTTTATGTGCCATAAAACAAACAAACTAGATTTTCAATGACTAAATAGAAAAACTATTTGAAATAGTTTATTTTGTGAAATTAAGATATAAAATTTAGTTTCAAAGGAATTATGTATGAAAAAAAATTTCAATACCTTTTATTATTTTATTCAATAATGATTTTCAAAATCCATTATTTTTAATGGCAAATGTATTTACGATTAATAATTACATTAGTAATAATTTCTAGTTTGAAATATACATAAAATAAATAAATTTATTTTAGTCGCTTTTTTTTTGTAGTAATAAGTAAAATATGGTCGGTCTATTTTATACATCATTTAAGTTTTGCTCCACTAAGAAATAAAATAAATAATAATAATCATAATTATAAAATCAATAAAGCAATACTAACAATTCTCTCTGATAGTTAACCCTTTTAAAAAAGACCACATTGTGTTTGGTAAAACGAAGAGTCCATGAACACAGATGATGACATTGATGATTTCTCTGAACAAATCAAAAATGGATTTGCATGTTCCCCTTAAATCATTTGTTAGTTTTTTTTTCCTTTTTACAGAAAGCATTTCAAATATGAGTGTAGGCAATTATCAGGGTGAGTAGTCTTTCTTCCTCCACCCACAACCAAATGTTACTTGACCATTATTTATTCAAGTCTCTCTAAACCTAACCCCACAACAACTTTTTTGTCAACCCCTGGAATATTGGAAAAACCTTTCCTATGTAAATAGAAATAATTACATATATTTTTATTACTCCCCCTTTTTGTCCTCTTGAGCTTTGCTTTCTAGATTTTTCTCTCTTGATAGAGAATTTTATTTTATTAGGTTGTCCCAAAAGTTCAAGGTAGCGTATCAAGAATTCTTTGATTTGAATCCGGCTGAATGGTACTTTCACCAAATTCAAAGGCTTACAGATCAATGGCAGAAATGTCTTGGAAAATGATGGTCTTTATTTTGAGGAATAATTTTTGGTTTCATTATTTGGCGAGTAAAATCTTAGTGTTTACAAACATTTGGGACAACCTAATATTTTTTTGTTGGGGGGGGGTAAGGTTTTTTTTTTAAAAATCCATTTTGTTGACAGGATAAGCAAAGTCTTGAAAAGGCCTTGAATTTTGTCTTGAAAAGGCCTTGATTCTTTCTCCTTGGAAAGGCTTTGAAAATCATATTCTTCATGTCAGTAAAAATTTGTGTTGGAATGTTAAAACTAAAATTAAAATAAATACAACTTGATGTTTTAAATATCAAAAATAAAATCTAAATAAGAACATTGTTCTTTAATTGTCATTGTAATATTTTTGGTATTGTTGATATAAAAGTTCTTTTCTCACAGAACCGCAGGATGTTATCCAAAAAGGGATGCCATTTCCTGATTCATCAGTGGAAAAATACCCTAAATCATTTCTAGATATCTTGACAACATTCTCAGGGCACTATGTTGTGAGTAAATCACATTTGTGAATAATTTTTCCAAGTAGTGACTAAAAATAATAAAAATACTTATTTTTTGGTGATTGTTTTTTTTCACTGACAATCTTCCTAATACTGATTGAAAAATATCTTTTCAAACTTTTTTTTTCTCAATTAAACCAGATAAATTAATTAAGCAATAAAAGGTTTAATAGAATAGAAAATAGGACCATATACTTTATTTTTTAAAGGTTGTTTAAAAATGTTTGAAGAAATTCAACCAATTGTTTTAGGCAGAAGAAAAAGTAGATTAAAGTGAAATGGATTATACTTTTTTAAACAGTAACTAAGTTTATAAATTATTGGTTTATTTATGACATTAGAGTGAAATAAAATTTCAAGGGTTTGGCTAGTAACTTTTCTATTTGGCTAGTCTACTGAAAATATTTAGTTATCAAAGGTCAACTAAAATTAAATTTGTTCATAGAGCCCTTATTCAAAAAGTAAAAAACTGTCTCTTGTGTAGTTTTTGATTTCTGATAAATTATACATTTTTTCTCTGAATAATTTTGAGCGAGATTTACATTGAGATTAAAATATTTTTTGTTTTGTCTTCCTCTAGCTTTACCAGAGAGTCATTCTTATGATCTAAAGTTTTTTGTATAATTACAAAAACAGCATTGTGTCAATGTAAAGCCTTAACTTCCTTGAGGAACACTTTGTATTGATCATTTTTATATTGAATATTTTAATTCATTTTTTCCACTTAATGTAATTTGACTATAAAACATTGTTATCCCCTACTTAACTGTGTAATAGTTTTTCCCCATTTAATGTAATTTTAGCTGTAAAAACGTTTTTTATTGGCTTATAACGTAATTTAATATTTTTATAATTGAATAAACTTTTCAATTTATTTATGAATTGTTTACCAACTATTAGAATTTTATTAAACAACCAGGATTTGAATGAATTATCTTAAAAAAACAAAAAACAAAAAGGAAACTAAAATTTTATTACATTTGAAACAAACTTTTTTCTGTGACAGTGGTTTTCAGCCAGGGTTTCACTGCACCTTAGGGTTTCATTTGTAAAGTCCAATTTCTCAATGTTTATTTTATAATAACACAAAATAAACATTTTAAATTTAATTCCATAATATCTATTTGATTATTATAAGCTTATTTTCTTTTGAAATTTAAGTTTTATTGTATAAACCTTCTAAATATTTCATAAATAAACTCACTGCGTATGAAAATGTGGAAGACAAACTTTGTGTGTTTCTTTCAAAACCACAAATCAATCTAAAGGAGTTGTGTAAGAAACAACAGACTCAAGTTTCCCATTGAGTTTTTGATGAGAATAAATATAATCTATTCAAACTAGTAAATTTTTAGAATTTCATTTACTACAAACATTTTTGATACTTTGAAAATTAGTGTGTGCGTTTTTTTTTTCATTTTATTAAGACAATTAAATTATTGCGCCGGGGTTCCTCTAGCCATGGAATGTTTCTCTGGGGTTCAGCTCTAATAAAAAGGTTGAAAAGCACTGTTCTATAATAATAATATAAAAATATATTTAAATTTCTATGAGAACAAAAATTTATCAGAAGATCTGAACCAAGAAAGACCTTAAATAATTCATAGAGGTTGATAGGTTTTTAAAACATAAATTACAAAGGGGTTTACAGAAATGATTTATTGGAAAACAAAATCTACCAAAGTTAAATGTTTATAAACCACTTTTCCATTTCAATTCATTTAATCAGTACTTTTTTGATTACAACCCTATTTGCTTTTTTGCAAACCCAAACAAATATTATTTGATAAACCATACATGCAGAAGACACAAAAATGTAAAATCAAAAATTGCATAAATGTTGTAAAATTGTGTAATTAGTGTATTTATTATTAAAAACTATTATTATAACAACTTTATGTTGTAAGACAGTAACTTAGTTCTGTTGATTATTAAAATCTCACAACCCCAAGATTTTTCTAACCGACTTCCATTTGGAGTCAGGACCCTTAGTTTAAGAAGCCCTAAGGAGTAATAAAGGCTATCCTATAAAATAGGAATTAATTTGAAAGAAAAAAGTAGTTGCCAAATTTGTTTAAAGTTTAGAATAAAGATTCAAAATTTGGGCTAGTGGCCTTGAAAAAGGTATGAACTCCCGCATTCCTTCCAGTCCTGTGTTAAATAGATGGATGTGTGTTATTCAAAATTATGTTGTACAAAAAAAATGACTGCTCATTGCATTAAATGACTGAGAAGGTAGATATATCATAAAACACAACAAGCTATCAAATCAATTATCATTTTCCATTAAAATTAGATGATTATTTAAAGGAGTATGAATCTCCCTCTCAAGCTATAGTTTAAATAATGAATAATGTGTTATTCAAAAAAACTACATGTCAACAAAAAACGCTTATCAAATATGATTGTTTTTGGCATTAAATGACAAAACAAAAAGCAATTTTATTGTTTTAAGGAGAAAACTTTAAAAGATAAATCCTAAAAGTTTGTTTTTTTAATGGTTTATTCCTTAATAAAAATGGTTGTACGTTCAAGTGTATTAATAAATGTTTGTTATTATTGTTCATAATAAATGGTTTTTGCCATTCTTGGATTATTTGGCCAGTTTTCTTTCTTTGATGCCAAAATCCCATCCTCAATTCAACTGTAACTAAACAAAAAGAGATATATCCAAATTAGCCATTTTCTGTAAATTGACGTTTTTTTTCCTGTGAAAATCTAAGAAACAAATCCAATTAAAGTATGCATTTTGGATTATGTAACGGTTGCTCTTAACTTTTGCAGAGAAATGATTATGACAATAAAAGCCAGGCAAAGTTAGGCACAAAATGACGTACTCAGTTTGGTTTATAATGGAATGGTGTTTATTGTTTTTTTTTTTGTAAGCTGTTCCTTATTCTGTAGATCTTTCACAATGTGGGCAAGGAAAGAAAGTAAAAATAATCATCAGTCAGGAACATGAAAACTGAAATCTACATATGTTAAGGCCCGAAACTGTACTGTTCATTTTTACCAGGATTATGCTAGACTTATTAATTTTTTTTTTTTTTGAATGCCTCGTTCACTGTGCACAAATGGGGAACCATTCATGCTTCACTTGTTTTAAATTCCTTCGCAATGTTTCTTTTTTATACAAAATTTAAATATTAATGTTTTTTATTTTCAAAATTAATTTCTAGATCTTTTCTCTAAAGCAGTTAAGAAACCCTATTTTAAAGAATGGTGATTCCGTACATAAGCAAATTTTAGTGGTTGGAATCATTTTTTATTTTTAAATAACTATTGTGGTTTCACTTTTTGAAGAGTTACAGGATATAGAGTTTCATCTAACCATGGCTATCTGTTTAGATTATAATTTATATTCATTTTTTGTTGAATATCTTAAAGGTTTTTTATTAAATGTTTCATCCCAAATTCTGGATGCAACTGGGGGAGGTCCATTTTGCCAACTGGGTAGGCAGTTGAACTTCGGAATCATAATATGCAAGTTTGAATCCTAGTCATTCCATTTGTGTTTATAATTGGACTAATATCCTTGGGAAAAGTATGAATCCATAGATTCCCACCAGATATGGGTTAAATAGTAAATATTGTGTTATTAAAAAAACTATGTGTGGACCAAAAGAACATTTATTAAAAAGGATTGTTCTTGGCATTTAATGACCTAAAAAATTGGATATGCTGTAAAACAAAACCAAGTAAACAAAACAATAGAACTAGCAAATGTTGTAATTAAAATGATAATCAAAGCTTGAGGAACTATGGTAATGTCTATAGAAGTGGTTGGTCTGCTCTTATTTATTTTTAGGCTTTTGTCATTATGTGTGTCTCTGGTATCTAAAAAATTCAAGCCCTGTTATTTTTCTTGCCTTGTTTATAACTTTCATTTTGAACTTATGCAAAGAGACTAACAAAGTCCAACACCATAGAAAAAAAAAAGATAACAAAAATGTGATTATTATTTTTATAATAATGATTGAATGATTGCTTTGTTTTACAGCAAGTCAACCTTTTCAGTCATTTAATGCTGGGAATAGTTATAGTTATTTTAATCATGCCATTTATAACTACAGGGTTGTCAAAAAGTCAGGTAATATTTTAAAGAAAGGAAAAAATGATATGATATATTATAATTTATGAGTTTTGCAAGTAAAACTTTGAATAATTTCATTTACTGATATAAATTCATATTTTTTGTTTTATATTTTAGCTTATGTTATGAATATATGTTTTTCTTATATTGTTTTTTTTTCTTCATTAAATGTTACCTAAATATTGATCATCCTGTAGTATTATGCTCTGTAAGTGGAGGTTATTTTTTTTGCGGGAAGATTTAAAGATATAATGGCCAATTGTGAGAGTTTATTTGGTAATGTTTTTGTTTTTAAGGGAGAAAAATGTTTCAATATTTCTATAAAGAATTATTTCTTTAAAAAATTGTAAGATTTTGTTTGGGTTGATATTGTTGAATAAATCTTTCAAGTAGTAGTGTTTTGATTGAATTGAAATTATAAATAAAAGTAGTTTTTATCATAAAGAAAAATTTGAAAGAAAAGGACATAAAAATGATAATTTTATGTTTGATTGTGATTTTTTTAATGGCATATCCATCTTGTATAGGCAGCGAAGGTGGAGCATTGGTAAAAGCTTGGGTTCTGGAATCGTAGTATGCAAGTTCAAATCTCAGCCAAAACCATTGCATTCACCTTTAAAATGGCCATGTGCCAAACTTGGTTGGTGCTGCTCACCAAGTATATATAATATCCATCTTGTATGTTAGAACATTAATTTATCTCAGCCCCCAAAAAAAGAGCGGTAATCACCAGTGGTGTAGCTATAATAAACATCACTCCGGGGGGGGGAGGTCTGCTCAAATATCACCCCCATTGACACTCCCACATCACTTTATACTAAATGCAAGACTTTTGCATTTAATTAGCCCATCAAAGATTAAATAACTGTATAATAATACAAAACAATGGTAATTTTGTTTTTGTAAAATTTTAATTCTTTTTCATATAAACCTTTTTTTTTCTTTTTTTTTTTTTCAGTTAACAAATTGAAAAATTCTGTGCATTTGAAAACCATGTCGCAAGAAAGACTTTGTACAGAAACTAATGGAACGAATGAGGATGATATTGATTCACAGACTGTCACAAGCACTATAAATGTTCGAAGTGGTCGAGAACTCATGGCCAATGCCACCTCGTAAGCATGTCTTATTCTTTTTATTTCTTTATTTTTGAGAATTCGTGGAAACCCTACAATAAATTTCAAGATATTTATTATCACTGACTATACTGTTAAATTGTATTTAGTTGACCTTTGACAACTAAATATTTTTGTTTACTAGCTAAATCGAAAAAGCTACTAGCCAAACTAAATGTTATTTCACCCTGATGTTATTTCACCCTGATGTTATTAATAAACCAATAATTTATAAACTTACTTACAGTTTAAGAAAGTAAAATCTATTTCACTTTGAACTACCTTTTCTTCTGTATAAGAATTTGTTGAATTTCTTTAGACATTTTTAAATAGCATTTGAAGAAAAATAGAATATATTGTTCTATATTCTATTCTATTAATCCTTTTATTGTTTAGATTATTTGATTTTCCTTATTTAGTAAAAAAAATAATGGCTAAAAAGTGTTTTACTTTTAAAGTAGAGCCCTTTAACACCAAGAAGTAAAGCCTCTATTGTTTTTTTGGAGTTTTTTCTTTGATTGCTAAAAAAATTTTATTTAATTTTCGGTAATTTTTTTCTTTTTCTTTTATTATTTTTTAATTGTTTTTTTAAACTTAAAAAAAATAATTTTTTTTGTGATTTTTGGTAGTTAATTTTTTTTTTACTAAATGCTCCTATGGTCATTTTGATCCGTGTTTATTTGTTTTTAAGAAAACTCGTAATTTTTATGAAAGTTACTAACCTGCACCAATCCATTTGTTCAAATTTGACCCCTTAGCTGCTATTTTATCAACTGAAAACCAAATTGAATTTGTTCCAAAGGTCTAAATACTTCATACATCAAATTT
Organism: Idiosepius hallami; assembly: GCA_034780655.1. Classification (NCBI taxonomy): domain Eukaryota; kingdom Metazoa; phylum Mollusca; class Cephalopoda; family Idiosepiidae; genus Idiosepius; species Idiosepius hallami. Next base: position 10,364 of record JAUZSX010339289.1, read on the forward strand.
CAAGTTTTTCTAGCATGAGGTTTTGTACAGACCATTCCTCAAATGGTCGGATAGAGTAGATCAATTTTACATATATATTAAAAGTATTGCTGCTAAGGAAGCCTATTATATCAGAAAGTAGTGCTGTAGATTTCTTTTTGTACAGCGGTAAATTTCAATTCAAATTGTAATTCTTGAAATGTAGTTTGCCATTGTGCTATGCAAATTTTGCTGGTTTTAATGTTTTGATGCTGGCTTTTGTGTTCGTTTTGATCTTTCTGATTTTGTAATTTCAAATTTTAATCATTTAGCAGCTATTTTTCTGGCTGTTTCCCCATATATCAATTTTAAATTAATAGACCCAAAATTAGCAGAGTAGTTTGGTAGAGATAGCATTGGTGCAATCTTTCATCTTTGATCCCTCAGCTGTTAAATTTCTGGCTCAAAACTAATTAAAAAGCTTTTCTCAGGTCTGAATACTCTATATATAAAATTTCAAGTCTGTTGACCAAAAATTGGCTGGTAGAGACTGGTCTGCCCTCACACAACCACCCAGACGTTTTTAATGTTATAAATAAAAAGATACTAGGATAATAAGATAATAACTTTAATTGATAACCTTAAACTATAGAATTTAATAATTTTGTATTTTTTTTAAATAGGAACATGTCGAGTCTTATGAATTTTTTAAAAGGCAATATTGGTACTGGCATCTTAGCTATGCCTTATGCATTTGCACAGTCAGGTCTTTGGGTAAGTATTCAGAAATATTCTTTATTATTATCTTTTTGAAATCTTCACCTAAGGTTGGTGATAATTAATAATTATAATGATGACATAATTAATAATGATGATATTGATATTATTAATAATGATAATAATAATAACAATAATGATAATGTTTTTCGTAATGCTTTGGACGAGGTTTGATCAATTGTACAATTATGTTTCAGACTGTTGTCCTCATCTTTATTTTTGTTTTCGTATGTTATACAACATTTTGGCCAATAAGCCTTTCGTCCTTCATCGGAACCTTCCATACCAGAGATGTTTTTTTTTTTTTCGGATAGGTGTTGAATCCGTGTTTTTTTTTTTCAAATTATTATTTTTTTGTTTAAAAAATATTAACCATCAAAATGCTCATGCGTAATGCCCACGCTTTTTTGTTTTTGCAACGTTGTTCATGTGCTATGCGTGCGCTTTTTAAGCTAATATTCTTTAAATCTTGATTTCTTTAATATTGGCTCCCAGAAAAAAAAACATCTCTAGTTTGCTTCCAATTACTAGAAGGTTCCCAAGGGAGTACACCTGATGAAGGCCGAAGGGCTTATTGGCCAAAACGTTGTATAACATACAAAAACAAAAATAAAGATGAGGACAACAGTCCAAAAAATAATTGTACAATGATAATAATAATAACAATGATGATGATAATAATAATAATAACAATGATGATAATAATAATAATAATAACACAGTTATTGAGATGAATCTTTCCTTTTCTGGTCAACAAACTTTCATTTATAAAAACCTGCTCCTTCTTTTACTCTTCATTTTTTTCCTTCTTCAGTTTTGTTTTAGTCATTATTTTTTCCTTCATAAGAAAAACAAAACTTATTCACTGATGAAAATCCTAATTTCATGATAAATTTCTTTTTTCAATTTCCTCATTTTTTTTCCCTCCCCAGCTTGGCTTTGCTGGTATTTTAATCATAGGAACAATAGCAACTCATTGTATGCACATCTTGGTCAACTGTAGTCGGAAACTGTGTGAACGGTAAGTAGGAAAAGAAAATAATCAAAAAAAATTTTTTTTTAAACAATTAAAACAGTTATTTTATTTCATTTAAAGTGCTTATAAACACCAAAAATGACCAAAATTATAAATTTAGATGAGAATGATATTAAGAGATATCTAAAAAAATTATAATGCATTATTACAGATAGGTAATTTGAATTATATAATTAAATTTCACTGAAATATTCTTTTTCATTATCTTTCACTAAGAAAATTCTTCATATTGATAGAAATAAGCTTCATTTGACTTTGTTTATAGAAAACTTTTTGTGCAGATAAAGAAGTTTGTGTTTTCTAATCTGTTAAATCTTATTCCTTCAACATCAATTATTGTTGTGGTCCCATTTAAAGGGTCACAATAATAATGTGAAAGAAACCTGGTGCTCACTGTGAGCTGTTAAACTTTGAAGGCAGAAATGGCTGGCATTTTATAAACCAGACGAATCCATATTGTTCATGGATATAAGGGTGTTAACTACCCTTGAACAATAATTTTTATGGATTTGATTTGAAAACCAAATAATCTTGTTCTTTTGTTGTCATTAATTTTAGAACCTCTTCAGTGGCCTTAGATTATCCTGATGTTGCTGAATGCTGTCTCAGAACAGGGCCACAAAGATTACGTTCAACTGCTACGATTTTCAGGTCAGTAATTCCACTTTGATTTTCTTTCATTATTCATTTGATCAGCAAAATGGGAGCCGATGAGGCTCATTAACTCAAGAGAGTAATTCAGCTAGGTGTAAAGATAACACTGATTATAAAAGCCAGATAGATGAGGCCTATCAACTCAATGATAGTATCAAAAGTGATTTGCAAAAAAAAAAACAGAAATGTAATGAGCACTTAAAACTTAAAAATTGGCGTAAATTGCCATCTGGAGCGGTCCATCAATATCAGTTTTTTTAAAATAAAATTACACACTTTTAATATCAATAAATCATAAAAGATCATATCATTTTTCCTTCCTTTAAAATGACTTTTTGACCAACCTGTAGTTTACAATAATTCAACTTGTTTTTTGGAATAAGATATATAAAAAGATTCTTAGAAAACATAATTTTTGAAATTTTTATTTTTGCAAATAATGATATTGTAATATTAGGATATATTAAAATAGATTTAATAGAATTATATTTAAAAATAGAATACAAGAAAATTATAAAGACATTAAAAACATGTGAAAACTTAGTAAGAAATAGAATTTGCAAAAAAGAACAAACACACATTAAATGACATGGGGGGGGGTTTACAGAATAAGAAATGCCTGACAACAAATAAAACAAATCAAATAGAATATACAAAAATATATATATATAAACATATGTGCATGGCATAAATAGATACCTGACAACAAAAACAAATCATTCATCAAAAATAAAACTAACACTAGATTAAAAAAAAAAGAACATAGTTAAAAAAAACAATATTAATTTTATAATACCTGAGGAAGACCAAAGGTTAAATTGGTTGAAACATAGAGATACAAATAGAAATAAAGATGTGGAAAATTATCTGAAAAATACTTATAAAACTGATCCTACCTTATCTCAAGGATTCAAAAACAAATAAAAATAATGATGAGGACAATAGTCCGAAAAATACTTATAAAATTGATCCTACCTTATGTCAAGGATTCAAAAACAGATAAAATTAATGATGAGGACAATAGTCTGAAATTGATCCTACCTTATCTCAAGGATTCTAAAAAATATTAATTTTTTATGTTATTTTCAAGATTTCTCTCATTTTTTTTAAAAATCTATTTTCAGACGAATCATTTATGTTTTTATTACATTTACCCAATTTGGGTTTTGCTGTGTCTATGTCGTGTTTGTTGCTAAAAATGTGAAACAGGTAAGTTTTTCTAAACTTTTGAAAAAAAATTAATTGAAATGTTAAGATTAAAACCCTAACCTTATTATTATTATTATTATTACATTATACGAGTGTTTCTTTAGTGTTAAAAAGTAAAGGAGAGGTCCACTTCAGAATCATAATACGTCAGTTTTAATTCTAGTTGTTCAATTTGCATTCATGATTAGACTAATATCTTTGGGAAAGGTATGGCTTAAATAGTCAACATTGTGTTAATTAAAAGAACCATGTGGGGACAAAAAAGTTTTTAAAACATGATTATTCTTGGCATTAAATGACCTAAAAAGACAAAACCAAACTCAAAAATGAAATTATTAGGTTGTTCCAAAAGTTTGTCAAAAGTTCATAAAAACTTGAAAGAAACGACACGTTTCTTCAACTTTATGAGTTGAATTAGCAGCCCTTCAGAAAATGTTACATAAAATCGTTAAAGGCTGTAATCTTGATTTCTTTTTAACATTCTAGGCAGCAAAAGTGATTTTGATAACCTTTTATATTTATGAATACAGGTTTATTGTTTGGTATTTTAATGTATGAAGTAATCTTGTCTCTTCTCTTATGGAAACCACATTCTGATAATCTGAGATCAAGAAAACTCATTTCCTGGGGTCATCTCTAGGGAAATAGGTCTTAGAAGTGAGGACCTAGGGATTGAAATGCTTGATAGGGAAGTGAGGTTCATAATGGCAAATAGGGTTTATTGATAGAAATAAAAATATTAATTCTGTTGTATTTTCTAAACTTTTCTATAGAAAATAACTGAAAACGAATTAATCCATCTCTGCTTCAAGAACTCATCCTTGTTAATCCTAATCAACAATAAGAAACATTTTGATGATTACAAAATACACATTTAAATTCCAATTAAACATAAACAAATATAATAATAATAAAAATGAGATTAAATTAAGAAAAACTTCTAAAACTTGTGATGAATCACATTGGCCTCCAAGCGGTAAAATCTGAAAACTCTTGTAACTTGAATTTTCTCTCATATGCAGTTATTTTTGTTTGGAAAACATCTTGTATCTTGAATTTCTTGTTTAAAGAACAGCTAATGTGTAGAAATACCACTCTTTTATGATAGATGTTCATTAAAACAAAACTCTTTTTTAATTTTGTATCAAGCTAACATAATAATTTTTGCTTTTTTTGTTTTTCAGTCTGTCGATTATTTTGGTCCTAAGATAGACGTCCTTTGGTTCATTTTGATAACTGCGGTTCTTCTTATTCCTTATTGTTTTATCAATAATCTGAAAACGTTATCAATCTTCTCCTTGTTAGCAAACATTATTACAGTTTCTGGACTGGTTATCACATTCCAATATATTGTCCAAAATTTACCTCCCTTGAATTCAGTGATTGCATTTACTTCTCTTTATAATCTTCCATCTTTCTTTGGAACGGCCATTTATGCTTTTGAAGGAATCAGTCTTGTAAGATTTTTCTCTTTTTATTCATTTCATTTTGTTTAAGGCTGGGTGTTCAAAAAATTGCTGTGCAGTAGAAATTAGTGTCTTAATGCTAATGGAGGACATTTCCAGCATTTCCTTTACGATAACTTGTGATGGAGTAAATAAATAAAACCTTTTTATTGGTAAAAATTGTATTGTCTAAATGTTTTATAATAAAATGTACTGTTTAGTAGTTTATTCAAATTCCAAATGTACCCACAGTGCACAGTAACTTTTGGGACACCCTGTAGTAAAATGGAATTAAGCCATCAAATAAAACCAACCAACCAAATAAACTAATGCTTGTGCAACAAAATTGCCATTCTTAAACTTCCACTCTCTAAGTTTTAATTAGTAGCCACTGTAAAATAATCTCATTTCAGACAGGTTTTTCCTAAATTAATCATCATATATTTACAAACACATCATTTCATAAACCCATACACTGTGCATTTCACTATCTAAAACTCTTCTTCAGTGTGTGGATTTATTATTAATGAAAAGTATCAACTCATTCTTTGTATACAATTGTGCTTCCTGCAAATTATATTCAAATTAATGGTCACAATCAAGATACGATCTTAGAAATAAAAACAATTTACTGTTATAATTGAACATTTCATCCGGTTTGAATAATTACCATCAGATATGATATCTATAAACTGTAGAGAAAACTTACCTCGATTTCTAGTAATATATGATGGCATCTGTCCGTCTGTAGGGACGATGAAAATGCGCCCCATGTTGGTTCTGCCGCTGTTCCAGTGGCAGTGAAATGGCCTTTCCAGGGTGCAAGGCCTGGCCAAAGTTTTTAGTGGGGGTCTCTGATTATGCCCTTTTCTTAGTACCCCTTTCTCAGCCTTGCTGTCGGAACTCCAAAGGAGAGCAGAGCAGTGTGTATCTAGTAAAAGTGCTCAATATTCCACCCAACATAATTTCTCTTTATATTTGTCATTCCATATGAATTTATTTTATATTTCTTTCTTTTAAAATCTATTTTAAAGATGACTTAATGGCAAATAAATGCTTGACAAAAAAAGAAAAATAACAGTAGATTCTACAAGAAAAAATATAAATACATATGGATGGCTTAAAGAAATGCCTGATAACAAAAACAATCATCTGTTAAAAAATAAAACCAAAATTACATTAAAAAAAGATAAAGAAAAACAATGTAACTATATAATACCTAAGGAAAACTGAAGGTTAATTCGGTTGAAATGTAGTGAAACAAATAAAAATAAAGTTTAGGACAATAGTCTGAATAATAATACTTATGAAATTGATCATGCCTAATCTCAAGGATTCCAAAAATAATCTATTTTTAGGTTTTACCGATTGAAAATAAAATGAAAAGCCCACAGGATTTTGCTGGTTGGACTGGTGTATTGAATTTAGGGATGGTCATTGTGGTTTGTTTGTATACAGCAATTGGTTTCTATGGTTACATGCAGTTTGGAACAAATGCCCAAGGCAGCATCACTTTAAATTTGCCTGATCAATGGTAATAATCTGTTTCTTTGTTTTCTCTTTCCTTTTTCAGTCCTTCCATTCCAATTCTTTCTCTCTTTATTTCTTTCTCTATCAATCTTTCTTTCCCTCCCTCTCTGGTCAATCTTTCTCCCTCATCAATCTTTTACTTAAACTCTATTCTATCTTAAACCTAAGACAAGAAACCCTTGTAGGTCACCTGCCTTTAACTTAGAACTCTCCTACCTTGCCACATTTTTTTAGATATCCTACACGTTAGATACTTGAAGCTTTGTTCAAATGTGACTAACAACTTGTCAAATATAATTATTTACTTTATGAAACAACTTTTAAAAAGTGTTTTGATAATAGTATAGCCATGAAAAGAAAGTAATAGTTAATTTTCACCACAAAATCTAAGAAAATACTATCAACACACTGCAGTTTGGTAAATGAGGGCATGTGTGTATGTTCTGTAATTTATCAAAGATTTTCAAAATTATTTTTCTTTATAGACAAAAAAGATTAAATGACTCGTAATTAAAGTGAATCCTGAATAGTTTTGATCACAGAATCCTTGAATCCTAATTAAAAGTTTTCTTTCTTCTTCTCTCATAACTTGTCTAACCTCCTACCAGTCCCAAATTTGATTTTGTAGAAGGTTTTACTGTAGAATTTTTCGACTTCTGCATCATTTAGTCTTTAGAACAGGAGTGGATTGAGACATTAGTCAATTGAACTGTAAAGTGGCCCACCTGTTAGCCAATAAAATAATCAAAGATGTCCTTGTTATAAACTCTGATACAGGCATTCCAACTCGGCTCAATCCGCTTTGCCTGCACATCATAATGTGTGTCTAATGGCTGTAGCTGACTACTGGAAATAGTTAAGCCAATATGCACAGATCACCTGCTGCACAGCCTCTACGTGTGGGATTTAATTGTAAAATAAATGGAGCATGCGGTCCATTCTGTTTTCTGCCCAAGATACCATAGCATTGTCAGTTTGCACCTGCTTTCGAACAATTTCCAATAAATAAATTCTTTGTTTTGGTTGAATGAGAAAATTTGATTTTCATTTCTTTTATTTCTTTTGTTCTTCTTGTCTTTTAGGTTGTACACAATGGTAAAACTTTTGCTTGCAATTGCCATCTTCATTTCCTTTGGAATTCAGTTTTATGTTCCGTTGAATTTATTGGCACCCAAGATCAACACCATTGAATCTGCTACGACACGAAAAATTGTGAATTTTTTGGTTCGAGCTGGACTCATTATTGTATTAAGTGAGTAAAATCTTAAAAATTACAGTAAACCCTTGAAAGTCACCTACCTTTTAACTTGGAATTCTCCTACCTCACCATATTTGTCAGATTCCCTACTTGCTATTATGTACACTTTAGATATTTAAAGCTTTGTTAAAATGTGACTCACAACTGGCTAAATATAATTATTTATTCTATCAAACAACTCTTAAAAAGTGGTTTAACTATAGTACAGCCATAAAAAAAAGTAATAGTTAATTCTCACTCAAATATCTTATTAAAATCCTCATTAAATGTTTTCTTTATTCCAACTCAACAAGAGTAACTCATCTAGTCAACTCTGATTACAGAATTCTAGGGATTTAATGAGCACGTAAAATTGACCTTAAGCCTAACTAAGGTTTGTGCTCAACCAAGTAGATATTTCCAAATAAAAAAGCTGTTCTTGTTTTGTGGATGCCTTGATTTTAAAATGAGGGAAAAAAACTAATAATTTAGTTTTTTTTGGCTACAAAAATGTTTAAAGTTTTTTGACTTTTAGTAAAAAATAATTTTTCCCTTTTTTTTTTCTTTAAAAAGATGAATAGTTTTTTATGCTTAAATCTAAAAAAAGTTTTCAATGGATTTTGCCATTCAATTTTTATTACTACTATTATTATTATTATTATTATTATTCATGTTATTTTTATGAGATCTTACACCAATTACTAAGTGCTTGCATGCTGAGTTACCATTTTACTGGATTCAGTGACAAGTCCCCTCCCAAACTCCAGCACCCCCCCTATTCTAATTAATGTATTATTGTTATTATTATCATTATTATGAGATTTCACAAATCCTTATTTTATTATTATTAATATTATCATTTTAATATTATTATTTCATAGTTTTTTGTGGGGTACAAAACCTATAAATTGATAATAAAGATAATAAAATGTTTTGGGCTCAAGTATCATCCAATCTTTTTATAATTTTTTTTTCAGGGCTGTGCTTAGGGCCCCCGCAGACCCACCCTTAAATGCTGGGAGGGGGCACAAGATCCCTAGGGGCTGCAAGGCTCCTTGGCTTCACATATCTTTTGTAATGCAAAAAATTACCAAAATAATTAATCATCAGGATTAACTAGAAAATCAGTATTACATTATCAATCCATAAATACTTGTATATGTATGTATATATATATATTGACTTTGATCAAAGCCTATAGTATGTTGTGGGTGTGAAAGTTACCTTTTTAGGATAAAGGGGCCGCAAGGTGCATTCTGCATTGGGGCCGCTATGTGGCTAAACCCAGCACTGATTTTTCTACAATTTTTAACTGTCTTTGGCCACTAACATTTCAGGTTTGCTCTTTTTCAAATTCCCTTGTGTCATTCGATGGATCAGGGAAGAAAACGATCACAATCCTTATTTCATTTAATTCTTTTTCATACTTTAATTCCCCTTTTTTCAATTATTAATAAACTTTCTTGTATTTGGGTTTTCCTCTTCTAATCATTAATCTTGATCACAAAATGCTTTATTATCTTTATTATGTTATTAATAATGTTAATTTGCTATTATTATCGTGTGATCATTATTAATTAATATTATTATAATTATTGTTATTTTGTTTTGATTTCCAGGTGGCCTTGCTGCTTTTGTCCCTCATTTAGAACTTTTAATTACTTTGATTGGTGCTTTTGCCAGCAGTGGTTTGGCTCTTATATTCCCACCTTTTATTGAAATTATCACGTATTCACATGAAGGTGAACATTTGTCTTGGATAGTTCTTTTGAAAGACATTATCATCATTCTGATTGGTCTCCTTGGTTTTGTCACAGGAACCTACACGTCTATACGATCAATCATCAATACTTTATAACAAACAAACATTGAGAAGAATTTAAAAAAATATATTTTCTCAAAAACTCACTTTCTTTGTCCAAAAAAAGTTGTCAACATGAAATTAAAATGACTTCTGCTTTTGAAGCATTTGAAGAAGAAAAAAAGGAAAAATGATAAAAAAATGAACAAAAAAAAAGAAAGATATAAAAAAAAGTAATTTGATTAAACATTTTTATTATTTCATTTATTTTTTTAATGCTCTAGGTAAAAAAAAAAGTAATTATTTTTAATTTAGAAATATTTTTATACCAGAAAAAACAAAACTTATTTCAATTCTCGATTTGATAAAGAACATCTTAATTTCTGATTCATTAAAAACGATTTTTTTTTTAATTCTAAAAAAATAATTTAAACCTTTTTTAAAAAAAAAATTGGATTAAAACCACATTGTTTCTAATGGAAATCTATTTTAAATCTTTTTGCATAAATGTTGAACGAATAATACTCTGATCACTTTCTCCTTTATTTGCGTCAGTCATTTCATTATTCATGTTCTTGTGATAACAATTCTTCTTCACTTATTGAATTCTGTCCAAAAATTTGTCTTCAAAATCCAATTGGAGGGAAAACCTCAATCCTCCAAGGTTTTTCTTTCTTCTTTACAATATTCAGATTTGGAAGTGGTTACTAAAAATAATCTTAAAACTAAAAATATATATTGGATGTAAATTTTTATTAAATAATGGACCAACCTCTAAGTTTGTCAGATTCTTTTTTGTGACAATCGTTTATGAATTGGTTGACATTTCCAAAAATAAGCGAAGAAGGAGAAGAAGAAAAATTAGGATTTTTTTCTGCTTTATTTTCCTAAAAAAAAAAAAAATAAAAGATAAACCAAATGATTTGTTCTGAAACAATCTGTAAAATATCTTTATCATTTTCTTGAATCTTAAATTTATACAAAAAAATCCAAGTTTGTTGTTTTTTTTGTTTTTTGTTTTGAAAAAAACGAAACAAAATGATTTGTTTTGAAATTGTTTAAAAAAAAAATGACAACCTAAATTTTTTGTTTTGATTTTTTGTTTGTAAATTTTTAAAATGTTTTTTATTTGATTATTAAACTGATGAAATTATTTGTATATATACACACACACACACACACACACACATATATATTTATAAATATAAACACACACACATATATATATATATATATATATACAGACATATATATATATAGACATATATATAAATATATATATATATATATATATACACAGACATATATATATATATATATACACAGACATATATATATATATATATATATATATAAAGTTTAATGTATATTCCTCGATATATGTGGATGAAGAATTATATCATGCTGTAATGAATAAGAAAATGCTCAATACGGTTATAGAGCTGTATTTATTGTTTTTAATTTGTTCTCTACTCAAGTCTCACCATTTCTTTTTCGATCATCAGGAGAACTTTAAATAATTTTTCTGGAACAATATAAAATGTTGAAACTTGAGTGAAGGATAAATTAAAAAAAACAAAAAAAAAAATATATATATATATATATATATATATATATATATGCATGTGTTAAAAAATCTTAGACTGAAAACTTATCTGTTTCAAACAAGCTGTGATGTCTTGCATTTATTAATTTCATTTTTTTTGTAATTCAACCTTTCATTTTCTGTGTAGACTCCAAAATAAGAACATCAGTCAGACAGAAATTTTGTTATTTTCACCGACATTTCTTTTTTGCTTTTAGATATTTTTTTTTTTAATTTTTTTTTTTTCTTTATTTTTATAAGATTTTTTTAAATTATTGGACGCTTTCATCATTGGTCTCCATAATAAGCCGTAGCCATGTTTATTTAAAGATTTTCAAATCTAAAAAAGATTAATAAGTTTCAAAAACTATATCTTTTATGTAAAAACATTCACATTCTTTTTTTTAAACAGCGTCATATAAATTTAATAAGCTTGTCATTTCATATTTCAGAATACTGTAAAGCATTTAGATTTTCTCTTATTTTTTTATTTTTATTTTTATTAATTTTTTTGTTGTAATATGGCATTCTTTGGTCTTAAATATACCTTGGGATAAAGAAAAACGGTAATGCTCTATATACGCAAACTCGGTGGCTAACATGTATAAGTACCTATGAATATACACATACATATATTCTACACATCAGTACCACGATTAAGTCTTCATGTTAGAGATACTGGTTCCCGACAGATTACCGAAGTTAAGCAACCTCGAGCATTTTAAGTTCTAACATGTTTGATTACTTAAGAATATCAGGTAGTACATGAAGCAGGTCGGAAGTTTGTGGTATGATCATTCGAACGCATAAAGCATTCGAACTGAAAGGCTTTTCCCAAACCCGATTATTTTTTTTCCGGCCATGGATAACTACGGTTGTTATTTGCGTTTATTGTTTGGGTTGCA
>JAUZSX010339300.1:0-10639 GCA_034780655.1 Idiosepius hallami
TTTTCACTGGGATTTGAACTCGCGTAACACGATCTCACAGCCCGAGCTTCTACCAATGCTCCACCGTCGCTGCCCCAGGGAGTGGAAGATATGTAAAGAGAGATAGAGTGACCCTTAGGGATTCAAAGTAGATCAAACTGCATTTAATGACTGTTCTTCATTTTTTTTTATATATACTATTCTTTCATCTTAATTACATACAGGATAATGGTAATGATTAAAATGTATATTAGAAAATGAGTGTTAGAAAATGGGCGATATATATATAGACATGGCGAAAGAGAGAGATTATGTACTGGTATATGTGTTTATGCGTGATATTTATATATAGAAAGATAGCGGGAGAGAGAGAGAGGTGGGGAAAGTATGTACGGGTATGTGTGTTTGTGCGTGATATATAAAGAGAAAGATGACGCGCGTGAGACAGAGAGAGAGAGAGAGAGAGAAGAAAGTGTGTACGGGTGTGTGATTGTATTTTTGCATGATTTTGTGTGTTTGTTGCGTGTGTGAAGTTTATCTTTAAGTCTAACGTATCTGACGTTTTATCACCAAAACGGAATTGCAAATTGTATGGAAATTTGATGGCCTAATCAAAGGCTTTCTCATTTGAATAAACGATTATTAAAGTTCAATTAAAATTGCAAAATGATCTTTATTTCACTTCTTTCTTTCTTCCTTACTTCCTTCCTTCCTAATTTCTTTCTTCCTATCTTCCCAATTTCTTTTTTTTTGTTCTTTCTTCCTTACTTCCTTCTTTCCTTCCCTCTTTCCCACCTTTCTTCCTTATTCCTTTTATATTTTTCTTTCTCCCTTGAATCATATTCGTTTCTTCTTTGTTTTTTCTTATTCTTTCCTTTCATCCTTTCTTTTAAATTTTTTTCTCATTTTTCTTTCTCCCTCTGCTTCCTCTGCTTCCTCTGCTTCCTCTTCGTCTTCTTCTTCTTCTTCTTCTTCTTCTTCTTCTATTTCTTCTTCTTCCATTTATTCTTCTTATTATTATTATTCTTATTCTTCTTATTATTATTATTCTCTTTCTTCTTTTTCGTCTTCTTCTACTCCCCCTTTCTTTCTTTCTTTCTTACTCACTTTCGTCTCCTCCTGTTTTTCTTTCTTTCTTCTTCTTCTTCTTCTTCTTTTTCTTCTTTATTTATTTTTCTTCTTCATATCTTTCGTTCTTCTTCTTTTTCTTCTTCTTTTCTTATCTTATCTTATCTTCCCCCTTCTTTTTATCTTTATTTTTTTCTAGATAAAATAAAATAGATGTTGCTATAAACCGAACTATCAAATCGCTATAGCCTCGTTCTGAATAAAACTAAAAAATTAGTATTAAATGTATTAAATCGCTTAGATTTTTGTGCGACGGGGAAAACAAAAACAAAAATTCTGATTCAAGGTTTTTGGAAATTGAAAGGAATAATATAAAGAGGACGACAATGAAAACGAGAATGGTAGTTAAAATAATCGATAATTAGACTAGGATATTCACACACAGACACATATATTTACTTGATTGTGCACCAGCCCAAGTTAGGCACAATGCCATGTTTACGTGTCTTATATAATTAGGCTTTTTGCTTTCAGTGTTGCTCTTCACCTAGATGGGGATATTATAATTACTTGGTCAAGCACCAACCCAAGGTAGGCAAATGGCCATTTTTTGCGTGCTTAATATACCGGGGCATTTTGTATACAGTGTTGCCCTTCACCTAGATGAGAATATATATATCATATTGGTCAAGCACTAACCCAAGTTAGGCACAATGCCATTTTTATGTCCTCAATATATCCCTAGGCTTTTGTAATCAGTTTTACCTTTAACCTAGATAAGAATATATTACTTGGTTGAACACAAACCGAAGTTAGGCACAGGGCTATTTTTTCGTGCTCATTATATACCTTGGCTTTTGTAATCAGTTTCGCCTTTCACCTAGATAAGAATATATTATTGGTCGAACACAAACCCAAGTTAGGCACAAAGCCATTTTTATGTGCTCTATATACCTGGATTTTTGCATTCAGCGTTACCTTCACCTAGATGGGTTGCTATTTCGAGTTAACGAGCCCCATCTTCCCGAGGCGGCTAAACTTGAATGTAATGATTTGACTGGGTTTTGAACGGGTGTACTACGATTCCAGAGTTTAAGCTTTTTCCAGCCAACATACGAACATACATATACACACACATGCATAAACACAAATCTACACACAGATATTTTAAAAATCTCTTCCATTCTCTAAAAAATACATACCTCTTTTATCCTCTCTCTCTCCCCCCTCTCACTCTCTTTCTCTCTCTCTCTCTCTCTCTCTCTCTCTCTTTCTCTCTGACACATAAACACTTTTACGCAAACACTGACATGCTAACTAACAAACACATACACATTTTCCCTCTCTCTTTTTTTTCTCATACCCATACACCTTTTCTCTCTCTCTCTCTCTCTCATCCTCTCTCTCTCTCCCAAGCACACACTGTGGTTTTATGCTGGAGTTAAAGTGACAACAAGTCTCCTCTGATTTCCAGCAAGTTCCACACCATGTTAGTCAAAGACTGTATGGTGCAACAACTCATTGGGTTTTCACCCCCTCTGCGTCCACTTTGCACATCTGCCATTAGCAGAGTCTTTCCAGTCTGCTAACGCCCGGTGGTGAAGGCATAGAATAATGGGTGTCTTCTAGCATTTCTGTATAACTGGTTACCTTGCAGTCTATCATCTTCCTAATCATCATTCAGTTATATAACTTAATTATTGTAAGATCTCACACCAATCACCAGGTACATTGATAAACAGCTGCCAGTGGCTTTATGCTGGAGTCAAAGTGACAACAAGTCTCCCCTGATTTCCAGCAAATTCCACAGCATTTCAGACAAGGGTTGTATGGTGCAGTATCTTCCTGGGTTTTCACCTGCTGCGTCCACTTCGCACACCTGCCAATGCCCGGTGGTCATTCCTGAAGACAGAGTGACAATAAGTTTCCTCTGGCCTTCTAGTATATCTGGATACCTTGCATTGTTATTATTATTATTATTATTTCTTTATGGCTTATACTTCATGTATTACATTTTAAAACACCGAATACATATATACAAAACTAAAAATATAAGGTTATTAAAAAAAAATCAAATTTTTTTGTAAAACATTTCTGAGTGAATAAAATTGATTCTTAAAAAAACATCTTTAATATTGTTATTCTTATTGTTTATTTGATTTTTATTGTTTTTTTAAAGAGAGAGAGAGAGAGAGAGAGAGAGAGAGAGAGAGAGAGAGAGAGAGAGAGATAGTGTGTGTATATGTGTGTGTGTATGTGTGTGTGTGTATGTGTGTGTATATAGGGTGGTCGAAAAGTTGCTGTGCAATACAAAATAATGTCTTTAAAAAAGACGAAATTTATTTTAGGGTATTTTTTTCGTGACGACGATTTTTAAAGATGGACGCCACGTTGAATGTCGTTTAAGTAAAAAGCATTCATTTGATTGGTTGACGAGATTGGTTGAGAAAATTTAATTTCGATGGGTCCAGAGTGGGATTTCCAGGTTGCCCCTGTTTAAATCTGACTAACTCTTTCATTTTGCGTGCGCGTGAGTAGCATTAAATCAAGGGCCATAACCAATATTTATAAAGATTATATTTTAGGTAAACAAGCTAAATGTGTTTAGTGGACCCTAAGCTATACTCTGAACCAACTAAAGTTGAGTTGTCAGGGAGGTGCCTGGGCGACCCCTTTTTTTCCTGGACTGTGAGATAAATTGTGATACTGCAAATAAATAAAACAATTTTATTGGTAAAAATTGTATTGTCTAAACGTTTTATAATACACCTTACTGTTTATCAATTTATTCCAGTTAATATTTATGCCCATACTCATAGTGCACAATAAGTTTTTGGACATCCTGTATATATGAATTATAAAAAAGAATTAAAGTTACAGGGTTATTACATTTCAGATGTGTCAAGGTGCTTCCATTATTTTGTCCAACCCTTGTATTAGGTCAACATTGCATACTTAGAAAGATTCAACTTTAATCTATCATAATATAAAAATAAGATCGTCATAATCGTATGTAGATCTTCAGAAATTTATACAATAGTTCATTTCTTTAACAAAAATATACTGTTTTTGTATAGAGCCCCTCACAAAATAAAATGACAGTAGGTATTTAACAAGTAAATTATTCAGATCACTAAAAATTGCATATGCCCAGCATTTCCTTTCTATACAATAGGCTTCCTTAACTACCCTAGAGAAAAGCTCTAGAAATGAATATAGTGGAAAAAGACTTTAGAAATAAATTTAGTATAAAAACATTAAAAATGTGTAAGTATAAAAATGTATTAGAAATTAATCTAGTATAAAAAGCATTAGAAATTAAGAATAAAATGGCTAAAAATGAATTAATTATAAAAATCATTAAAAATAAATTTAGTATGAAAAATGCATTAGGAATGAAATTAATAAAAAATGCATTACAAATGAATTTAGTATAAAAAGACATTAACTGCATTTCTATATAACAAGCTTCCTTACTTACTTTAGTCACAAGTCTCCGAAGCCCGAGCAAAGTTGGGCAATTCTTCTAGTTAACATAATCTATAGTTTGCAATAAGTGTTCGAAGCTATTTCCATGACGATCTTATTTTTATGTTATGATAGATTAAAGTTGATTCTTTCTAAGTATGCCATGTTGATCTAATCATGCTTTCAAATCATACAGTTTTCCCCTAGAAACACGACTTTGCACGTTTCTAAGTAAAATCTGATTTCCAATTATGGTTTCAATTTCCTGCTTTATGCAATCATCCACTTCATGAAATGATTTTCGTCGTCTTACTATTGTTATCACCGAAAACATAGACTCGCCCGGCGGGCATATTAACCGTCTCCGAAGTCGCCTCGAGGAGAAGGCAAACTTTGGGATTGCCAGACACTGTTGACTACACTGTACTAACTCTTTTTGTATCTTACTAACTTTCTTTGTATAAATGATCTATCAAACTATTCACTTGGTCGTTTGTTACATCCTTGATGCTAACCACTCGGCAACCACAATACTTACCATGAATGTACATTAAGGGTCTCAGTATTGACGAGAGTAGATGTGTGCATGCGCTTGTATAAATCTATAAGAATAATCATAAAGCTGTATAGTTGCAATGCATGAATGGTGGCTTGCAACTGTAATGATTTTTCTAATATTTTGGAATTAAATCTTTTTCGAGAGAAAGAAATTTATTCTTTTTGCTCAATTCTGAATCCTTTTTTATCGTAAAATTTAAGATGATTGTTTTTTTACTTTTTCTATTGTCATCTTTATTTAAAAAAAAAAAGGAACGCTAATCTTTTAGACACATTGGTCTTGGTGAATAAGAAACAAAAGACGATACGGCTGATATTTTGGCCCTCTATGATATTCTAATTGGTAATTTTGCGAATTAAGAATAGTATTTTTCGGTGGTTATCACTTGTTATGTCAGGGCCCAAATGTTCAATATTTATCAGGTTCTTAGTATTGATGAGAGTAAAAGTGTGCATCAAGTAGAAAGGGAAGAATGAGAGAGGAAAAGAGAGGAAAAGAAAAAGAAAAAAAAGAAAATAAGGTGATGAAGGGAAAGAAAGCGAGACAAAAACAAAAATAATAGATTAAAAAATAAATAATTAAAGGAAGAAAAAAATATTGACAAAAAAGAGAGGAATGGGGAGAATGGGGAGGAGATGGCGAAGAAGAAAAGAAGGAGAAGAAGAAGAAGAAGAAGAAGAAGAAAGAGAGAGAAGAAAATAAGATGATGAAGGTAAAGAAAGCGAAAGAAAAAATTAAAAGAAGAAAAAAAGAAAGAAAGAAAGACAGAAAGAAAGAAAAAAGATTGGACAAAAACGAGTGAGGTGAGGAGGGTGAGAAGGAGATGGAGAAAAAGAAAAGAAAAGGATGGAGAAGAAGAAGAGAGAAGACAAAGGAAAGAAATGAAAGGTGAAAAGGTAAGAAGGAGGGAACAAGAAGACAGAGACGAAAAGAAGAAAGAAGTAGAAAGAAGAAAAAGAAGAAGAAGAAGAGGAAGAACAAATTAGAATGAGAAGGAGAAAAAACAATAAAACTAATATCAATTGTTCACTACTACTACTATTATTATTACTATTGGAAAAAAAAACTCTTAAGCTATTTGAATCATAAAAATATTAATCGCCTTGTGGAACACTACAAATTGTATTTTCCCTTCATTATGATTTTCATTTGATAATTATGAAATGGAAAATACAAAATGATTGCAATCGAAAATAAATCATTGATCCATTGTAGATTTTTAATTGAGTTCATCGATGCAGATTTATTCGTTTATAAGAAATTATTTGATTTTTTTTAAAGATTACTTCTCCGTCTGCTCCTCACTATCACTCAGTCAGAAACTCAATTTATTTTCTTAGAGGATAATTAAAAATACGACATTAGGATGGTGTGTTGATTCAGGATTGCTTGAGTGTTCCATTGGGTTTTTGGGAATCTTTGCAGAAGTGAAATTTAGGATTATTTAACGACACATCGACCTTTTTAGGTCATTGAATGCAGAGAAAAATCTTTTATAAACTGTCAAAGATAAAGTTTTAATCGATAAGTCCACTTGTCGGACGTCGGAATCGTAACACGCAAATTCGAATCCCAGTGATTCTGTTTACGTCCACGTTTGTACTAATGCCCTTGGGAATGGTATAAAACTCTGCATTCCCTCCAGCAATTGATCAAATAGAGCACGTTGTGTTATTATATTTTTGGGCAGCTTGGTAAAAGCTCGGGCTCTGGAATCGTATTACGCGAGTTCAAATTCCAGTCAAAACCATTACTTTCACTTCAACAGCCTCGGGTATATGGGGCTCGTTAACTCGGGAGAGCATCTCATCTAGGTAAAGGGGAACACCGAATGTAAAAATCCCGGGTAAAGGCACGTAAAAATGTCCTTGTGTACGAAAAAACGTTTCTCAAAACGATTTGTCATCGGTATTGAATGACCTAAAAAGTTTGATATGCCGTATAACAAAAAGAGACAAAACAAAAATGTTTTAATTGGGCTTTTGAGGGTCAAAATAGTAAATCTTAGGAATAGAAATTCTTTCTTCATATTAATACGATTTCAGAGAATCCTAATAATTGGTGGTGACCGTTATTCTTTATTTGCCTTGTAATTCCTATAAAAAATACACGGCGATCAGATCAAGTGTAGACAAATATTCGATTCAGCTAACCCGACAAAAATTGAGTGTTGATCTTTTATAATAGAAACTTGAGAGAATCAAGTAAACATAAACAAAATACCATTCTGGCATTAAATGTCCCCAAAAGTGGTTAATATGCCGTTAAATCCCATATCAAACCAAACCAAAATATATTGTCTTTATTAGAGGGCCGTTCGAAAATTAATGCTTCCTATTATGTTAAAGACAAGGGTCCTTCCAAAAGTAATGTCACCGATTGTTTTATATACCAGAGCCGGTCCAAAATTAATGCCACTTATTAATTTATATAGAAAGTATGTTCCAATACGAATGCCTCTGAATGTTGATCGATAATTTTTGCAAAGATAATTGTATATAATTTTATAGAAATTAAATCAAATTTTGGGGAAGTCCACTTGGGACTGTTGATAGACAGTCAAAATTCAGAATCGAATCCTACTCGTTCTGTTTGCATTCAAATTTTTGGATTGATACCCTTGGAAAAGGTATGAGTCCCTCATTCTATCCTGCTAAGTTCCCCCGTATATAGAACAATAATAGGTTATATTTTTTAAAACACACTCGTTTATAAAACAGTTAAAAGCATTTCTTCTGGAATGACCCTCCTATATTGGAAGACTCGTATATTAAACATTCGGAGGCATTAATATTGAAACTACTTTTGGGGACATTTAATGCCAGAATGGTATTTTGTTTATGTTTACTTGATTCTCTCAAGTTTCATAAATAAAAGTTGGTTTAAATGTTATTCGTTTATTGACTATTTTTATTTTGTTTGTTTTGTCAGAAGTTTTTTTTTTATATATATTTATAAATACTTTGCTGATATTTGTTGTTTAGAGACGTTTGAACGGTTTTGCTTCTTTCAAGTATTGTAGAATTTGGGGAGGTTTTGATTTTTTGAATACTTCGCTGATGTTTGTTGCTTTAAAATATTTTTTACGAATATTTTTGTACTTTTTGCATTCTATCAGAATATCAGAATAGAAGACATTAGTTTTGGAACGTCTTTTGTATTTAAAAAATAGGAGGCATTAATTTTGGAACAAGCCTCGTAAATAGACTCCAGTTCAACACTTAACTTTGAGAATTTGCTCTAAACAGACTTGATTTGGAGCTGGAATTTGAGTAGTTTGCAGCCCTCCATTATACGTGTTCTTCCTGTCTTTTTACTCCATAACAACCGCCTTCTCTCTTGTAAACAACTTTCTTTCTTCCTCTCCTTCTTTCCTTTCTTTCTTTCTTTCTTCCTTTCTTTCTTCCTTCCTTTCCTTTCTTTCTTTCTTTCTTTCATCTTTATATACCTTCTTTCGTCTTTCTTTCTTTCATTCTTTCTTTCTTTTTCATTTCTTTCTTTCTTTCCTTCCTTCCTTCCTGCCTTTCTTTTTTTCTTTCATCTGTTTACCTTCGTTCGTGTTTCTTTCTTTCATTCATTGATTCTTTCTTTCTTTTTCATTTCTTTCTTTCTTCGTTTCGTCTTTCTTTCCTTTTCTTTCTTTTTTCCTTTCTTTCGTTCTTTCTTTCTTTCATCTTTTTTACCTTCTTTCGTCTTTCTTTCTTTTTAATTTCTTTCTTTCTTCGTTTCGTCTTTTCATTTCTTTTTCCTTTTCTTACTTTCTTCCATTCTTTATTTCTTTCTTTTCTTTTCTTTCTTTTTTTTGTTCCGTCTTAGAAAGACTTTCGTACTTTCTTTCTATTTTTCCTTTTTTTCTTTCTATCTTCCATTCTTTCTTTCTTTTCTTCTTTCTTTTCTTTTCTTTCTTTCTTTCCTTCTTTCTTTCCTTCTTCCTTTCTTTCTTTCTTACCTTCTATCTGTTTATCTAATAATCATATACACGAGGGTGATATCACCCGAGATTTTCACATGTATTTCGGAGGTGGGGTTAGACATGAGGCTGATAACCCCAAAGAGTTTGACGAGTACTTTAAGAAAACATGGTGGTTCTAAGTCTGGGTTTTCAGATATTGGTTGCTTTGTTTGTTTTATCTTTTACGGCATATCAACCCTTTTTAGGTCATGAATGCAGCGAACAATCATTTTTTGATAAACGTTTTTTTTTCTGTCTTAGCCCCTCACCAAACGAGGGTAGGGTGAGCTATAAAATCGGAGTCTGCCTTCTTTTGTATAGGCTGTGGGCCCTAAGGTCTGGTACAATTTAGTTTTTTTTAATTCTTTGACCTACGCTAAGGGATATATCTACCTGATCGAGCATCAACCAAGTTAGGCACAACGCCATTTTTACGTGCTCATTACATCCTTGGGCTTTTGTAGTCATTTTTGACCTTCACCTATATGAGTTACTATCCGAGTTCACGGGCACTATTTTCGCAAGGCAGCTAAAGGTTTATAATGGTTTTGACTGGGATTTGATCTCTTGCAATACCTACTGTACCCTACACTACACTATTGAAAGTTTGTTTGTTAATGCTTTAGTTCATTAGATTACGAGAACGTTCATATTTGATAAACGTAGTTTTAATGACACGATATCCACTATTTTTCTATATTTAGATGGAATGAAGAGATTCATTCATTAGGGTATAGTCTAATTATAAACACGTATGGATGAATAATAGAGTCACGAGCTCAAGTAAGTTTAACAGTGATTAGTTGAGGTCCCTATAATGATCTCAAAAAGTCTTGATATTGTGCCAAACGAAGATAAGGAGCCTGTCTTTTTGTGTAAAGTTTATTTTACTTTAAGTTTTTTTTCGTTCTGTGACTTAAACTGAGGGTGAAAAATCATACAATAGACTGAGGGCCTAAAGTTTTATTTCACAGTTAACTTTTCATTCAGTCACCTTCACTGACGACAGAAGAAAAATACGGTAACAAATGCCAATTGTCCCGTGAAAGTCATACTAATTTTTCACCAAATGCAGTTGTTGCACGTTCGTAAAAACTTAATTTTTCTTGTTTTGGGCCTGAAAAATAGCTGCTGAGTGTCCAAAATCAGAACGAATGAAAAAATGAGCATCAAATCACCTGAATTTGCATAGCAAAGATTCAGACCACAGAAATTTGCATATATACAGTATTTCTATTTTATCTAATAGGCTTTCTTAACGAATTTAGTAGCAAGTATTCGGCACCCGGGCAAAGCTGATCAATACTTCTAGTCTTTAATAAATCCATCATTGATGCAGTAAATATTGTTGCAGTGAATAAAAAAAGCTGATTTGTAATTAGTCAGATTTTGGAAAAAAGCTAACGAAAATTTCAGCCTCCACGTTGTCGATTAAGATTTGAAAAAATTCTCTTGGGAAAAGATAAGGAAATTCTTGATATGGTTTTAGACTCAATAATTCCTTCTTTATTTTCTTTCCTTTGTTAATTTTATTTAATACTAGAAATTTAGCCCGGCTTCGCTCGGCCGCCCGTTTTTTCGATTTCAAAGAGCCAAATTTTCGGCCCCACTTT
>JAUZSX010339311.1:0-10638 GCA_034780655.1 Idiosepius hallami
TCTCTACTAAATTCATTTCTAGTACTTTTCTCTACTAAATTCATTTCTAGTACTTTTCTCTACTAAATTCATTTCTAGTACTTTTCTCTACTAAATTCATTTCTAGTACTTTTCTCTACTAAATTCATTTCTAGTACTTTTCTCTACTAAATTCATTTCTAATGTTTTTTTTCTACTAAATTCATTTTTAGTACTTTTCTCTACTAAATTCATTTCTAAACAACAAAACCTAAACAAGCAAAAACTGTAAAATAAGTAAACTAGGTAGAGCGTATTTATACAGTTTTCAGTATTGAATGACTTAATGAGAGTCAATATACTGATTAAATCAATCAATCAACTTACGCATTGTCCACTTCATCTCGAAGTGAAAATACATTTTGCTCCAGTCTACGTCGGTCATTCTCTCGATCGTCTAAGGTCTTCCGAAGCGCTGAACTTTGTTCACGACTGGCATTTAATTTTGCACGCAATTCCTGCACTTGGAGCTGACGTTTGTTCAAAGCTGCCTGCACCGCTGAGAAAGTGGCATCAGCGAACGCGGGGGAACGTGATCGACCAAGCGGGGAGATGGAACGAGGGCGTTTAGTTGGAGATGAGGGACGTCCGGGAGAAGTGGAGCGTGGACGGAAGGGTGATCCAAGGATCGGAGATTCGGAGGCGTCCCTCTCCACGGAACCCGAAAGGTCAGCATCGTTGATAACGGCTTCGGCAATGTCTCTCAGCGCAGCATGCAAAGAATCGGTTTCCACACGTCTCTGGCGGGCGGCTTCGACTTCTTCTTCACCGTGCTGGTGTTCTATTTGGGAGAGTTTGCGTTGGAGGCCAATCACAAGGCGGTCCTTCTCCTCCACTTGCTGACGGAGTTTTTCATTAAGGAGGGACAGATCGTTAATCCTAAAAAAAGGAAAGAAATCAAAAATTTATACAGGATTAAAAATTAAACTTTTAAAGATTCTTTCTTTGATTTTGGTTAAAAGTGTATTAACTTCTTGGGTCATTTAATGCAGTGTCAGGGTTTGGGATTTAATTTAGGTAGAAATTCAGTTACTCGGACAGATTCAGTTATTTAGATAAAGATTTAGTTACACAGACAGAGATTTAGTTATTTGGATAGAGATTTAGTTATTTGGATAGAGATTTAGTTATTTGGATAGAGATTTAGTTACTCGGACAGAGATTTAGTTACGCAAACAGATTTAGTTATTTAGATAGAGATTATTTATTCAGACAGAGATTTAGTTATTTAGATAGAGATTATTTACTTGGACAGAGATTTAGTTACTCAGACAGATTTAGTTACTCTGCGAGAGATTTAGTTACTTGGACAAAGTTTTAGTTACTCGGACAGAAATTCAGTTGCTCGGACAGAGATTCAGTTGCTCGGACAGAGATTCAGTTGCTCGGACAGAGATTCAGTTGCTCGGACAGAGATTCAGTTGCTTGGACAGAGATTCAGTTGCTCGGATACTTGCTATTCTGACATTTAGTTATTCTTCACAAAAACCCAGGGATATAATAAGCATGAAAAAATGGCCTTGTGCCTAACTTTGTTTGGTGCTTGACCAAATAAACCTAAGTGTAAAGAAATACGAAAACATACAAATATTCCAATGGTGACTCCGATAAAAGATTATTGCAACTTGATAAAAAAAATAAAAAAAATCTATTACAACCCATTCATCCACAGATTATTGGAAGGGATTTTTTGTAAATCTCTTACTTGCTATTAAGCTCTGCGCTGTGGGTGTCATAGCGTGCCTGCAATTCTATATTCTCACGAATCTTCTCTCGCAACTGGTTCTCCATTGCTGCTTTTTCGATTCTGCCCTTGTCTAAGTTGACCTGGAATCAAAAACACAACAAAATCGACTTCTAAGATTATGGCAAACATTTCTAAAAAAAAAAAATAAACCAATCGAAACAGGATTAAATCTGAAAATAAAACAGAGGAAAGAAAGCAAAGAAGTTGATTGGATATGTATTGCAGATTCATTTCAAAGAGTGGCCTGTAAAAGCAATGGGCGTAATTTCATTAAAAATTCTGTATAAAATTATAAGAAATCCTTCCGTAACTTTTCCAAAACAAAAGTTAATTGCATTAACTAATTTGTTATATTAAACTTTTTGAGAAAATTTTTTTTTCAATTTTTTTAGTTTGGAAGTCGTCATTTTATTCCAAACTTTATTTGAATTAAATATTTGTTTCTAAACCAACTTGATTTAAAGCAACTGATAATTTTTCTTTATTTGAATTAAATAAAATTTAAAAATGAATTTAAAAAAAATATTAGTATATAGAAATCTAAATAAACTAATAAACAGTAAACATTTAGACCACACAGTTTTTTACCAATAAAATGGTAAATAAAATTTTTTTTAAAAAGTTTAAATGATGCAGATTTTGTTATTTTTTTTATTTGTTATATTTCGGGGGTATCACCCCATCCTCAAACATCCTGCCACGCTGGTCCTTTAATGTTTGAGAATGGGGTCATATGCCGGAAATATAACAAATAAAAAAAATAACAAAATCTGCATCATTTAAGTCTTTTTGAAAATGTTTACTTGGTGAGCACCCCCAAGTTTGGTTGAACCTGGTCACTAGTTAGATAGGTGACCACTTAAGAATACTAGGTACTGAACCATGGCAAGTAACAAACATGCACGCGGTGCCCCTGCTACTCCTTTCAAGGAAACCAATTGTTACACCACACACATCACTGCGCAATAAGAAATGAATGACTGCACACCAACTTTTCGTACGCCCATTAGTTTTACGGCTCTAAGTTCTGTTTTTCTGTTTCAATAGCATTGCAATTTCTTTAACTTTATTTTTTATCTATTTCTCTAAGGTGTGTCGATTGATAATCAAGATATTTTCTTGTTGATTGATTTTAAAAAAAAAAGAAATCCATTGAGTTCGTCAGACTCGGTCGTCTCTCTTCAAGATTCAGTTAAGTTGCGGTTTTTTTAGTTTGTTTATTACGTTTCATGGCAGATCTGTGAAGTGCAAAAAAAAAAAACAGAACGGAGAGAAAACAAAAGAAAAGAAAAGAAAAAGAAAAAAAAGAAAAAAAAAGGAAAAAAAAGGAAAGAAAAAGGAAAGAAAAAAAAGAAAAGAAAAAAAGGAAAGAAAAAAAGGAAAGAAAAAATTAAAAAAATTGATTGACTGATAAAAAAAAAAAAAAGTTTTTTCTCTTTTTTTAATCTTCTTTTAAGAACATCTGTTGATTAGCTGACACAGAAGTTTTTAAAACTGGTGGAAGTTTGGAAAAAATTAAAATAAATAAATAAAATAAAACTAAAAACAAGAAAAAATCCTAAAAAAAAAAAAAAAAAAAAATTTTGTTTTTAAATAAATAATCATTTTAATATTTTCTTTTTGCTTGTTTGTTTTTTTACTTGTATTTTTTACTTTATTTGATTTTTATTTTTATTTACTTTGAAAAATTAATTTCATCTTTAAGTACGCATTTAAGTACATCATTGCTTTGGTTTTCTGGACAAAAAGGAAGAACACCAGTCCATGAGTTCTGATTGTTTAAAGCTTCCAGCAAATAAATATTCAGTATGCAATGAGAGGCTAATATCAAACAATATTACAGAAGAGAAAAAATTGTACTTTGTATTTTAATTAAGCACACCGACCATCTAAAATTTGATACTGAAAAATCTATGCACTGTAAATAGACAGTATAATAAATTAAATTTACTGTTTTGATATTAAATTAAAATGTCCTTAATGTGCATGACTTTCACCATAGCATTAGTGAAATAACACTTCATGGGTTTGGCTGGTAACTTTTCTATTCGGCTAGAAAATGAAAATAGTTATAAAAGATCAACTAAAAGTATATTTGTCCATAGAGCCCTGAAGGAATTATACTTTCTTAAACAGTTACTAAATTTTAAATTAATTGGTTTATTCATAATATAGGAGTTTAATAACATTTCATGGGTTTGGCAGGTAACTTTTCTATTTGGCTAGTTCAGTGGTTTTCAAACTTTTTTTGTCACTGCTCCCTTCAACACTGGACAAAAATGCGAGCTCCCCCTCTTCCAACGAACGCCATAACGACGGTACATCTAGGAAAATATATGGTGGAAGTATTACAGGCACGAATGTCTATTTGCAGCGACTGGGGAACACTTAATTAAATCATCCCATTTTTCCAGCTTTTCTACTAACACCAATATCACATTAATTGCTGTAAGGCCCCCTTCACAATTTTAACACCTCTTTATCCAACTACTTACTCGCCTGCACCCCACCCCTGAAAATTCTATCCCCCCGCCCCAGTGGGTGGTATTGTCCACTTTGAAACCCACTGGGCTAGTAAATTTCACAGTAAGGCCCCCTTCACAATTATAACGCCTCTTCATCTAACTACTTACTCACCTGTACCTCCACTGAAAATTCATACCCCCCCCCAAGTGGGCGGTATGGCCCACTTTGAAAACCCCTGGGCTAGTAAATGAAAATATTTAGTTATCAAAAGTCAACTAAAGGTAAATTTCTCTGTAGAGGCCAGCTGGGCAATGCCAGGTAAACCTGTTGGTTATAAATACACTAAGAGTGAACTTAATTTTCAAACAATTCATTGATTTCCGGGCAATTGTTATTGGTTTTATAAACGATTCCCTTGTATCAAAAGATAAAAACATCTGAGCATTGAACTGAAGAACTTTTCTTATCTTTCTTTGGACTTAACTTTCAAATAGATTCTATCATTTAAGTGAAGAAGTTTTGAAGTTTAGCCAAATCAGTTATCAGAAATGCTTTTAAGGTAAGGCAAGTAAATATTCTTTGCTTGTTCTTGGTTATTATTTAGTTGAACCATAATAATCTATATATTAACTGACTTGTACTTCAATCCTATGTTACAAATAACAATCATCATCACAAACAGTAATCAGAGAAAAACAAATTACCTCCCTTAATTCACTTAATATACTGGTACATTTGTCCAGTGTTACAAATAACAATCATCAGCACAAACAGTAATTAGACAGAGACAAATTACCTCCCTTTTTTTTTACAGAGATTATTAAAATTTTAGAATTTAAGTTACCAATTGGTTTACAAGATAGAAGACATGTGAATTGTTTTAAAATCAATTTTATGTTGCTTTAGAGAAATTAAATACTTGCTGATGTGTGTCTTAAAAATTTTCAACCACTGTGAAATTTCCATGCATTTCGCTAATCCTCATTATATTAATTTACTTGTCTGATATCCATCATATGTCACAAAAAAAAAAAAAAAATCCATCATCATCACATACAGTAATTAATACCAGACAAAATTATCTCCCTTTATATTTGCTCTTAATTAAAAATCATTTACTGGGCATTTTTTTTTTTTTTTAAATGGCTGTTGAGTGAGAGAGTGAGAGAGAAAAAGAGAGAGAGAGAGAAAAAGAGAGAGAGAGAGAGGGGGGGAGAGAGAGAGAGAGAGATTCAGAGATGTATCTTTCAACATATAATAATGATTTTCTAGTTAATCCTAATAATTAATTATTTTGGTAATTTTTTGCATTATAAAAATATCTGTGAAGCCAAAGAGCCTTACGGCCTATAAGGAGCTAGCAGGTCCCCATGCAATTGTGGGGTCAATGGGGACCTTAAACACGGGCCTAAAAAGAATCTGTTTTATATCAGGTCTGCAGGATACTTCATGAAAAATTCAAAGTTTAGAAAGGAAGGTATTTAAATATGTGACTTACTTGTAGTTCGCTGTCTGTATGTCTTGCATTTGCCGTACAGTTTATGGCAGCTGAATGCATACTGCGTGCCGCCCGGTTGATATCAGAACGGACATTATGGAGATCCCGTTCGGTATCTAATTTTAAATTACTGAACTCTCGACGAAAAGATGCAACAGATCTCCATAAGTGAAGAAGACGGCTGTGTTCGTCATTATAGAACTGGTTAAATGACTGTAAAAAATATTTAAAGAATGCATTATTTGGATTGAAATATTATTTGGCCTAAAGCTTTCTATATATATTATATTTACTTGGTGAGCACCAACCCAAGTTTGGCACAAGGCTATTTTTACGTACTCTTACCCGGGCTTTTTACATTTGGTGTTACCCTTCATCTAGATGAGGATATTATATTTACTTGGTGAGCACTAACCCAAGTTTGGCACAAGGCTATTTTTACGTACTCTTACCCGAGCTTTTTACATTTGGTTTTACTCCTCACCTAGATGAGCTGCTCTACAGAGTTGATCCCCATCTGCCCAAGGCAGCTAAAGGTGAATGTAATGGTTTTGATTGGGATTAGAACTTGCATAATACGATTCCAGAGCCCGAGCTTTTACCAATGCTCCACCGTCGCTGCCCAACTATAACTCTATGGATATGTGCATGTATGTGGATAAATTGTGATTTTATGCATAAAAAACTGTACACACCCAATCTTAAGCATAATTTCTATGCAAAATCAATTTCTGATAAAGTCTATTCAAATTTATTTGCCAAATCATTTGTAGTTAAAAAAAAAGAAAACCCAAATGCAAAAACTACAGAAAAATTATGTGCAATTGAAGATGGAAATAATAGCAGACATTTCAAATATGCAGCTTAAATTGATTAGTGAGCATTTAACTGTTAATTTAATTACTATGAAGCCATGACCAACATTTTCACAGGCAAAATAAGATTTTAAATCAATTTACTTTTTTGTTTAGAGGCAACTCATAAGAAAGTGAATTGTTCTTTAGACGAAAGCTTTTCAATATTCTTTAAATCTGGAAAAAGTCCATTTTTTTATCGGTTTTTGTTTGTCCAAATATAAATTTACATCTGAAAAGATTCTGTTTCTAACATTAGCCAAAAATTTTCCTAAATAAAAAAAAAAAAAATAGTTATGATATTGTAGTAGAATTTGCTGATTATTGTTTATACACGCCAATAAACGCCAATACTGCCCAGCTGGCCCAAAAATGTACGGAGACGAACGGACAGGGACAAAATAGTCAACAGCTACGCACAAGCACATGTAAATACGTCCAAACTGGAGAACTCTGATACACAAAATAACTGCACACGGAACTCGACGGAACGAAGTACGCGGAGACGTCAGCACTGCTCCCTGCGCCTCCGAACGACCCGACTTTTATCTCCGTCGTTCGCCGGCTAAATGTCCAATCTCGCGAGACATCGCGCGATCCTACGAGATTCCATCTTTAATAAAAGACGGCGGGCACCATCTTGGTATTTTTTCTTCCGACGCCTCGACCATAGGATTTGCCACCACTCCGCACGCTAGGCACAGACGGCCTGTCTTGCGACGAGGGCTACGGTTTGTCTCACAGATATCATATTAAACATTAAATATATAAATACTAAAAGTATTGCCCAGCCTGTCTAGGCATTAATAACTTGCTACTAAGGTAATTATAGAAGCCTATTATATAAGAAAGTAAGCAGTTAATGCATTTTCATACTCATTTCTAATGCTTTTTTAAATAGGAAATAAATTTATAATGCTTTTTTTAAACTAAATAAGTTTTTATACTGAATTCATTTCTAACGCTTTTCCCGAGTAATAAAAGACTAGCTATAATATAATGGTAAACTTTAAATATATAAATAGTAGAAGTATTGCCTGTCCTTGTCTGAGCGTGAAAAATTGTTACTAAGGTATTTAAACAAGCTTACTATATAGGAAAGCAGTATTGTACATATAGGAATTTTAGTAGCCTGAATGGCGCTTTTGCAGAACAAGAAAATGGAGAAATACTTTTTTTCTCGGGGATTTGCACTGGTTGTGAGACTGTAATTTGATTGGTTAGGGTTTAGGGCTTAGGGCTTAAAGTTTAAGGTTTGGATTAGGGTTTAAGGTTAGGGTTTAGGTTAAAACTATTAATTTCATTTCATTAGCCAATCAAATTGCTGTCTTATAACAAGTCCCCGACCCCCCCAAAAAAATATTTCGGCCAATTTCTCCATTTGCTTGTTCTGCAAAAGTGCTGCCTGAATCATTGTACTAAGTAAATTTCAATCTGAATGCTCACTAATCAAACTAATTTGATTTATGTTTTTATAATTTCCTATTATTAATTATTATCAATAATTTTGATTTCAACATTTATTTTGCCATTTAGCAACTTCTTTGATATTGGGATCTTAGGTGTTTTACTAATTTCTAAATCCATTGCTGCCAATTTTGAATTTATACTCTGGACATTTTAGTTTTAGCTTCTCAGTTTTACAAAGAGTATTTTTCATCAAAGATTGTGACAGGCTCTACGTTGCTTAACTTTGGTGATCTGGTAGGAGCCAGTGTCTCCAACATGACTTGATCCATCTTAGTACTGAACAGGCTCTACGTTGCTTAACTTTGGTGATCTGGTAGGAGCCAGTGTCTCCAACATGACTTGTTCCATCTTAGTACTGAACAGACTCTACGTTGCTTAACTTTGGTGATCTGGCAAGAACCGGTGTCTCCAACAATTTCTTCACCCATCTTAGTACTGAACAGACTCTACGTTGCTTAACTTTGGTGATCTGGCAAGAACCGTTGTCTCCAACAATTTCTTCACCCATCTTAGTATTGAACAGGCTCTACGTTGCTTAACTTTGATGATTTGGCAGAAACCGGTGTCTCCTATGTGACTTGACCATACTTTGATTCTTTAGTCGCATTAACACATGCATTTCACTTCACACTTGTCGCAATTTCTGCTAAAGCAGTTAAAAGATACAATTTACCATAAGGACATGAGACAGATTGCAATCAACCATTTGTCCTTTTTATTTGCTGACCTGTAGACATTAGACATTTTTCTTAGGACAATTCTTCAACATCTTGTTGACCGCTTGAAACCTAGTTTTATTTTCTTGGAACTTTTCAGCTTCGGAAGCAAAAATGTGTTGAATGTCACTGTATTGGGGGATCCCTCACTGATGAATCGAATTTGTCGATTTTTTTCCCCTTTTTTTCCTTTTCTTCTTACAATCATTTATAATGGAGCAAAAAGCCTCACTTAAAAGTCTAGACTAGGACATTGGAGTATTAGCAAGGAGGAAAATACGATGATGAAAGAAACGAAAAAAAAAAAAAATCCAAGAAGAAAATGCACTAGATTTTATCGCTCTCTTTTTTTTTTCTTTTCCGTTTTTAGTGTAAAAGGGACAAGCTGCTTTTAACCTGTGTGCTTTCAGATGTTCGTTCAAAGTTAACTGAATTTAAAAGTCTGTACCGTTTCTCTAAAATACTTTGAATGTTTTTGTCGCTTGCCTATGAATTTAAGAATGTTGCTGGTGCATTTTGGATAGATCAATCTACATACTTAAAAAAATTAGATTATAGTGTTTTTATGAGACCCTAAACCCTGTAGCTGCTTTGAAAATAAAACCAAAATAGTTATAAAACAATAAAAAAAAAATTAAGACTGTTTATGCATACAGTTCTTCAGAATAAGAAACTCTAATAGTTATATAAAAAATTATTTAGCGCACTAACATTTGCACATATATGGTATTACTTTTCTATATAATAGCCTCTTTAAATGCCTAAGAAAAAAGTATTAGAAATGAATTTAGTATTTAAAAAAGCATTAAAAATTAACTTAGTCGAAGAAAACCTCAGAAATTAATTTAGTATAAAAAAGCATTAGAAAGAATTTAGTATGAAAAAGCATTAACTGTTTTTCTAGATAAAAGGCTTCTTTACTCTAGTGGCAAGTCACCAGCCCAGGGCAAAGCTGGGCAAAACTTCTAGCATACATATATATATATATAGTTGTTTGTAGATATAGACATATATAGATATAAATTGAAACACGGGCAGATGGGGCTCGTTAGCTCGGGAGAGCAGTTCATCTAGGTGAAGGGTAACACCGAATATAAAAAGCCCAAGTAAGAGCACATAAAAATGGCCTTGTGCCAAACTTGGGGGTGCTCACCAAGTAAATATATCATAAATTGAAACTTGATTGAAAATAGGTGGTATTTTCGAAGCAAGTAATCTTACATGGAGGCAAATTGACAGAATATATATATATATATTTTACCTATGCGCACAAACACACATACACACACACAGAGTAGATGAGCAAAGACACTGAGTCAAAGATCTTTAGTGAGCAAAAGCCGTTAAGACTATATTTATGCTTCTCGACAACACATGCTCTATTAGTGATTTTGAGCACTTTACCGATAAATATAGGCAAAATTTTCTCAATATATATATATATATATATAATATCTGTAAAGTAAGATTGCTTATATTTATAGTTAGAGTGCTCAATATCAGTGATAGAGCATGTATATTAGTTCAACGTAAACACAGAGTCAACAGCCTTTGCTGACTGTCATTTTCTCATCCACGTGGTCATGATCGCGTTGGTGAAAAACTGACAGTCACCGAAAGCCTTTGACTCCATGTCTACGCTTAACTAATATATATATATATATATATATATATATATATATAAGAATAAATAAAATAATAAAGGAAATTAGTAAGAAAAAAAATACATATATATAATGTATGAAAGAATGTTTATCAAAAATGATTGTTCATCAGTATTAAATAACATAAAATGGTTGATGTGTCGTATAATGCCTAACCAAACCATTCATCTCTTTAGTTTATATAACATTCTAAGCCAGACTTTAA
>JAUZSX010339322.1:0-10638 GCA_034780655.1 Idiosepius hallami
GTATTTGTAACTGTGTACACATACATATTTTATAAACTTGTGTTTGGTGGTCGAATAGAAAATATTAGTTGAATATTTTGCGAATTCAGTTAAATTGAAAAAAAGTTGTTAATTTTTTTCTCTTTGATAAAAAAACAATGTTTGTTAAGAATAAATCTTGATAGAAATACTTACAGCCATCTTATTCCATTCGATATTGAAATCAACGACAAAAGGTAGATTGTCCCGACAAGCAATAAAGGTAAAAAACCAAAATTCGGGATTAACATTTTCATCAGTTAACAATCCAAACTGTCTCTCTCCTCAGACAATAATAATAATTGTCACTTGTTTTTATTATTATTATTATTATTATTATTATTGTTATTATTGTTATTAATTTTTTTATTATTATTATTATTATTATTATTATTATTATTATTATTGTTATTATTATTATTATTACAGATAATGATAGAGATGATGATAATGACTATTTTTCATTTCAATTTTTTCTTAACTTTCTTTTTTTTCTATCTTTTCCCTTGGTTTTTCTTGAAATCAATGAAGCCAGTAGCAAAAAGCATTAAACCTGGCACACTTGTCCTTGTAAGGATCCACTGGGTATTATCATCTTTACTATTATTATTATTATTGATGTCATCATCATCATCATTATTATTATTTTCATCATTATTATGATCGTTGTTGCTGTTATTAATGTAATGGTCGTTGTAGTTATAGTTGTTGTTCGTTTAAGTTCTCTTACAGGTTGTTGTTGTTATTATTTCAATTTGTTTCCCTTTGGTTTTTTTCTTTTTTTTTCTTTTTTCTTGTTATTTTTTTATTTCATTCTTATTCGTAAGAAAAGGTTATGATGATGATGATGATGATTTTCGGAAAGGGTAGTGGTGATGGTGGTGGTGTTTGAATGATGATCAGGGTGATTAAGACGATGATGATGATGTTGATGTGGATGAAGAGAAAGAGAAGGAGGAGGAGGGTGATGATGATGATATCCAGTGCAAGCAAACGGTCTAGTGATAACCGAGGACGGACCCGATGAGAAAGACACTGAGAAATCGAGAGAGAGAGAGAGAGAGAGAAAGAGAGAAGGGGTGGGATAGAGAGACCCAGAGAAGAAAAGCTTTTGAACGAGACAGACGGGGAAGGGAATTCAGGGGAGGTTACCATGTGGGTGTTACCTCCAAGTTTGGGTGGGGTGTATCCTCATCCTGCGCTGCTTTTCGAAGATCTGGTCAGGTGTGTGGGGACGGCGCCCCCAGCGATGGGCAAACAGGACCTCAACGAAGTCAAGATTAATGAACAGAAAAGAAACAACGCATCCTAACAACAACAACAACTACAATAACAACAAATCTCCAACAACAAGATACAAACTCGTCATCCAAAAAATATCCAATAAGAACCAGGATTTTTAGGATTTCAAAACCATTTTCCTAAAATTTAACTACTACTACTCACTGTAGTATTTTGCAGAAGTGGTAGTAGTACCGATTATGACTACTGCTGCTACTACTAACATTAAGCAAAACAAATAAACTTTAGCATCATATGAAGTTTAAAAGGAACTTTGACTTTCTTGTGGGCCAATTCAATTATCACGGCATATAACAACTATTCAAAGGGGTGGGCCTTTAAGAGGTGGGCTGTTGGTCTGTATACTCTTTTTCTTCCTTTTGTCTCTCACAAAGTACTTTACTTCATTTCTAATAGCTGTTCTAATGGTCCGTTCGATGGTGGACAGAGCCGTCCACCATCGAACGAACCAATACCGGTCCAGAAGAACTAATACCTTCTGATCTGCAAGTACTGCCTGCACATGCTTTTTTTTTTTTCAATTTTGAAGGTACATTGCAATAATCATACATATGATTTAAACTTGAATATACATTTCTAAAAATACTAACATTTTTAATTTTATGATCAATGATTAAATTTACTAATGGCTATCTACGTTGTTGCGTTGTTATATAAGAATCTAATTTTGATTTTGTATTTTTTTAAATCCTAAGTCTAGCAATTGAGTGCAAGCACTTGCAGGTCAAGCCTAACTGAAACAAAAGCTAACATGTGTACTTGACATTCATTGCTCGTATTGACAATACACTAACACAGGTGGTTAGGGTGGTAAGTCAAATGGTCCATTTGCAAAAAGGTCCAATTTACCATAAGATCCATTCGAATTTCACCCATTGACATTAATGTCCAATTTCTTTAACATCCACAGAAAAGACCAAAAAATGTCCAAACGAAAATTATTCGTTCTTCTTCGTTTTCTTGTTTGCTAAAATCAAAAAAATCTTATCACCAACTTGAAATTCGTCAAAATTACTTCATTAGTTTCACCATAGATCTGAAATCCTTCCTTCCTTCAAATTATATATATGGGTGTGTTTTCATGCATATTTGTATGGATAGATATGATACATTTAGATGGTTAAATAACTGGGTCAATATTATTGATTATTCAAAATACGTAAGTTTAAATCCCAGCGCTTTCATGGCGTTCAAATTCGCCTGCTTCTGACAAGTTATTTGTTCAAATGTTTTTAGATGAAAGTCACGAATTAAAATTGTTTCATTCCGAATTTTATATAATAATTTAAAATTAATACTCAAAAGCTATTAATTAAATTTTATAGCGGACTTCTGTCTTCATCTTGGTAGTTTTTCTTTGGGGGGTGTTTTATCACTACGTTTCGGCCAACTATCCTCAAGTAATTAACCACGACCTGGAATAGGACTGTTGAGTCTTGTAATCACTGCATTACATAGTTGTTGTCTATTGTCTCATGTTTTTGACATAGTAAACTGGCTTGGGTAGAAATTGAAACCGCTACCTTCTGACAATGCTCACCTAGAACCGTGGAGATTCCAACGTCTCCCCGCTGCTGCGTCTAAAGGCCGATGAGGGATTTTTGTCCAAGTGAATTTGCAATTGTATTTATTTCTTTCGAGATAAAGTTTCATAATCCAAGAATTAATTTTATTGTGGTTTACTCACCGAATACAGTCTGGGATGAAGTTGGCCAAAAAGTAGTAAAAAAAAACATCCGTGATGAGGACAAAAGTCCGCAATAAAATAAACACTCAGATCATAAAGCCTCTTCTGGAAATCAAAAATACATTAAACCTCGTGTGTTTGTTTTTTTTGTTTGTACCTTGTGTATGATGTATGTGTTGTATATTAATAGATGTGTGCTGTGCGTGCATGTGCATGCTGGTTTGTTTGTATGAGTGTCTGTATTAGTCAATTTGCCTGTGTGTATGTGTTTGTATATGTGTGAGCATTTGTGCAAACAGGTGTGTGTTTGTATATATATGTTTTTATGTGTGTGTATATGTGTGCTGACACCTGTTTGATCGTGTGTCTGTTTCCGCCCGTATGTATGTATATGTGTGTGTGTGTTTGTGTTTGTGTGTGTGTGTTTGTTTTTGGGTGTGTATTTGACAATCAAGTGTGAAGTGAAGCACTGAAGCAGAGATGAGAGTCTCTTCGTTTTAGAGTGCATGCTTTCACTTTATGCTCGGAAGGAGGAACACTTTCAACAGAAATATTATGTCTATTTCCCATGTAATTTTATATTTTTTTCGGTTTCCATTTTT
Organism: Idiosepius hallami; assembly: GCA_034780655.1. NCBI lineage: Eukaryota > Metazoa > Mollusca > Cephalopoda > Idiosepiidae > Idiosepius > Idiosepius hallami. Next base: position 3,610 of record JAUZSX010339322.1, read on the forward strand.
GTTTTTATTTTTTTCGGGGTAAGTCCTCTCAAACATAATGTTGATAACCGTGGCAGTCAGTGTAAATAGAAGGGGAAATTTTCCCTTTCCAATGGCATCAAGAACATTGTTCACTTTTGAAAAAAGACACGACCATAATATAGTAATAATTAAAAAAGTGTCGTATCTTGATTTTTGGCAAAAAACGAACAGGAAAAAAAAAGCTTAATTATTTGAACCTCGTCTTCGCCTTCCATTTTTGCTTCCTCATCTGCCAACAAGTTTTATAGTCACGTTAATATATTATTCTGTTTTCATCCTTTTCTTATTTGCAAATTTGAAGAAGTTCTTTATAAAATATTCAAATAATACTTTTTGAATTAAATATTTTTCAAAGAGTTTGATATTTTAACAATATTTTGCGTACAATGATGGACCGTGCCGTTGCTTAACAACATTGCACTTCCCCTTGCGAGATGCGCCTTGTAGCCCCTCTAAAAACGAAATGCAAATCACTTCCTCGACATGCTGAAGTAGCCCTGTTAAATATCTATGTACATAGCTTGATTTGGATGTCTTTATTTTACAGCATGTCAACCTTTTTGGGTCATTTAATGCCAAGAACCATCATTTTTTTTATAAACGTTCTTTTTGTACTCACGTAGTTTTTTTCTAATTTTAAATTTACACAATGTGCACTATTTTTTTAATTTACACAATGTGCATTATTTAACCCATAGCTGAAGGGAATGTGGTGATTCATTCTATATACATAGAAGTATGATAATAATTTTGATATTAGCCCTACAAAATATTTTTAATACATTAGAACTGCGAAAGAAAGTAGCATTTGCAGCCCCTTTAGACCTTACGCCCATCTCCACAATTGCAGGAGCCTTAATCCCGCCCTGATGGGTGTATTTTCGTCTCCACTCGGACGAACCGATTTTAGGCTTTCTGGAATTTTTATTGGCATTTTTTTTTTTTTTTCTAAAATCGCTTTGATTTTCTTTTGACCTTCTATCTATGCGATTTTGACAGTAAGAAAAAAAAGTCATTTAATTCAACAATATTTTCCATTTTTAATTTGATGCATTTTCTAATTTGAATGCTAACACTGGGTTATTACTATTGCTCTTTTTATCTTGAATAATAACAATTACTGATTTTCACAATAATCACCATTTGTTGCTTTTCTGAGCTTTTTTTAAACCTTTGAACCATGCATTGCCGATATTTTGGCCCTCTAATAGAACGACTGTGATTGGCTAGTTTATAATTTTGCAGTCGTCTTTTCCCCTAAGTCACCAAAACCGATATATGGACCCTTTAGGGTCCAAAGGTTTAATCTTATTCCAAATTTATCAAAAACAGGCATCGTTTTTGCCAATCAAGAAAAATCACATTTTATTAAAAGATGGATTATTTGGTTATTGCTAATTTGGTTATGTCTTCATTTTATTATTATTCTTCAAATGATCATAAAAGTTTGTATCATCAGAGCTTGATAAATATTCTTAGACTGAGATGATACTTTCGTCACGTTAAATAAATGTAAAACCAAATTAAAAGCGGATGATGAAAAAAAATTTTTTTTTCCTTTAAATAAATGGCATTATTTTAATGGAATCTCATATCAAATGGATAGATGGATGAATGGATGGATTGATGGATGGATGGATTGATGGATATCGAATGGCATATGGAGGCTAATAAAACATAGCACAGGTTGATGGTTGGTGTTGAAGATTGATTTTTATTGCTTTCTCAATCAATTGCTTCTTTCCAAACAAAGAAATTAAATTAGAATTGATTGCAATTTCTAAGAACTATTACATTTTTTTAAGAAATCAACACCTATCATGTTTTAATAAATTTTGATTCAACCCTATAATTTATTATATCAATATTAAACTAATATTGGACTTATTATAATCCTAAATATTTATTTAGGATTATAATAAGTCCAATATTATTTTTATTAAAATTAATAAAAACGAAAAAATAAACAAAAAAAAAAAACAAAGGAAGCGCAATTTCATCCACAGTTAAATAGTTTTTAATAATTTTAAAGGGTTTCAAATCATTAAAATTATTCTTTCTTTTTTTCTAAGCTTTTAAACGTTTTTTTTTTATTATTATTATTTTCAGTCAAATATTTTAAAAAGTATATATTTTGCAAAATTAGAAATTCATTTTTTATTTAATAAAGGATACAAAACTATTTTATTTTTAATTATTTTTATAAAATAGGGTTAGTAAGTACGAATACGCATCAAATCAAAGTTACATGAGTTCTAAAAAAGACATCTCTAATTCAAAACACTTAAAAGGAAAAAAAACTAATATTATAATGTTCAATTTAAAAAAAAAAATTCTAAATAAGAATTTGATTGTTTTTAATAATAAAATAGAAATACAAAATTTAACTGTTCTTTCATATTCAACTTAGTTCGTTCAATAGTGAATAATGGATATCATAAAATGATATCAATTGTTGCACACTTAGTGCGAAATGAATGAATGACTAAATTTCAAAACAGGCAAGATTTTTTTTAAAGAAAGATAGCGTTCGATCAATTGGAAAAAATTAAAAAGCCTAAAAATACTTTTTTCAGAGTGAAAATATTTTGTTTACGCGTGTGATGTTGGTGAGGGTCAAGTCATGTTGGAGATACCGGTTCTCGCCAGATCACCGAAGTTAAGCAGCGTCGAGCCTGGTCAGTATTTAGATGAATGACCACTTAGGAATATCCAGGTACCATATCTGCAGCGGGCCATGGGAATGCTCGGGTTAGTGTCTGGGGGCGCAGTTACCACTGGTAGTTCAAATTGCATCATGGACAATACACCAACAACACCACCTGTCTTATAACTCTTAGCTGCGGTGGAAATGAGTGTACATGGCTGTCACGCAGCTACGACCACCCCAAGCAACATCCACCGTGAGTGCACTCTTTCACTTTCCAATTCTATTCGTTTCTACGAAGATAAATGATAAGTCGACATGTATGTACCCAATACTCGGAGACCAGTGGGAGCTGGCCATGACGAGTCGAGCAATAGTTTTTTTTATTTCTTTTTTTTATTTGAGTAAGCATGTTGAAAAATGAAAATATAATTTTTTCATAATAATTTGAAACAATAAAAAATTGATTATTATTTCAAAGGATTATACAAAATTAGTATTTTAAATTTATTGGATTTCATTCGTTAAAACAAAATACATATCATCACGTTATTTTGTATCACAAGTTGCGAGTTGTGTTATAATTAATAAGGCATCGACTTTTAATTGACTTAAATCGCCCCCACAACAACATCATCCACTCTCCAATTTCAATACGACAAAACCGTTCTAAAAAAACAAACAACATTTTTAAAAAATCTTTGATAAAAAAAACCAACCATCTCGTTTTTTTAAAGGGGATTAAAAAGGACTTGTAAAACGTTTATATTTTTTTAAACGCTATGCACTTACTTTGCACTTTGCCCAGTACTTCTTGTTAACCTTTTTTAAATAAATAATGCTTACAAAACTATTGAACTTTATTAACTCTGTCGCACTCGACGCACGCACTTACACCGAAAATATTACAAACCAAAACACTTGCATTCACACAGACACAAATAAAAAAAAAAATAAATAAAAAACAAACGATGATAACAAATTTCTACAATACAAGTGCACACCAGCAGCACAAACACCATCACCAGTGCAGTGCATAAAATTATTTTTTCCAAAACAGATAGATAAATAAACAAATTTAAAAAGAACAGGAATTTGTCCTGTAAACAAGAAGACGTTCTCTGCTTTAACTTCTCTCTCCTTATTCTCTCTCTCTCCATCTCTTTAAAAAAAAAACTTTTTTTAATATTTCGAAGTTAGAAAAATTTTTTATTGAACATTAGAAAAATTTTGGTAAATTATCCAAATAGAAAATTCGTTTACCGTGTGGGTGGGTTTAAGCTTTTTAGTGGAAGCTATAAACAATAATAATAAAGCGTCGATTTGTTCCGCCTACAAATAATAGAAAACGCCCAGAATTCGAAATCATCTGACCAACCAGAATTAAGCTTCTAACTGCTCTTTAAACAAGATAAAATAACAATGAATAAAGAATTAAGGGTTCACATCTATAGTAATTCCAGTCGATTTCATTCATCGCTACCTTTTATTTGTCTATATTTTAATTTTCTGTAAATACTTCCTTTTTTCTTTTCTTTTTCTCTAGTATATTCACAAGAAGGTTACTTGACTTGTCTATCTTAAAGAATTGTAATGACAAAAAAATAAGTGCAAAAGTAAAATGACACATTTTGCTTAAAAGAATAATTGATTATTAGTGTATAGTTTATTTTATCTCAAATATTTCAAATGAGAAAGTTAAATGAAAGGTCGATATGGGGAGACACGAGTAAAATATGATTATGGGCGGAGGGGGAAAATAACGAAAAGGAATTAATTGCACAACAGTTTATTGTTTTACTTTTTTTTGGTCTGTCAAATTCACGTTGTGTTTTGAGGACTGTCTTTGAAGACAAGGTCTATTTTTTCATTGTTACTTAAATATAGTTTTCATCAAATGGTCCATGTCATGTTGTTTATAACTTAATTGCGCTTGTTCTGTCGGTTATGCAGAGGGGGGATTTTTTTACACCTAGAAACAAGGATTAATCATCACGTACCTTATAGACCTGGCAAAATTAACAGTCATACTCGTAGGTATCTCCACTTTTTGACTATAGTGGGATTTAAATGTTAAAAAAAATATAATTTTGAAAAAATTGAAATCCTCTTAAAAGAAATTTTAACTTACATAATTTGAACAATGCTTTAGAACTCGTTTTATTTTTATTTATTTTTTTATCGTTGCAAACTGGTATTTTGGGGATATTGCGCCTTTTTCTTAGGGTTGGGGGATTATGTGGGACTTATGTTTATTGTTGGGGGTGCGTGGGAACGGAAGTGTCACCCAATACCGGGCCCGTTCTTTTTCTTTTTTTTTTTTTGCCCCATTCAAAACACTTGAAATAGAAATTAAAATCATTTTCTATGCCAGACACTACTTGAGTTTTTATGATATATATTTATTTAATACGAGACAGACCAATATTTCTACCAATCAGTTCGTATTTAAAACTCTTCATAACTTCTCGTCTTTTCTTTTTCCTTTTCTCTAGTTTCACTTTTTTCCTCACAATTTCCTCTCCATTTTTAAATCCCCGTTCTTCACCAAGAAAATATCTATCGAAAACCGGAAGCAATTTTTCATCGCTAGCTTTGAACAACAGCTTTTTAAAACAATCAATTTCTTTAATCTTCAATGTTATATATACAAGGTTTTGCTTTTTTGTTTTGGTGTGTTGTGTTCATACAGCTTCTTTATTTCGCAGAAGCTATAGATTTGATTATTATTATTATTTGATTTCAGGGTTTTTTCAAAACAACTTCTACACAAAAGGTTTTTCTCCATACACCAGTGAATATTTTAAGTTCCTTCAGCTTCGGAGTTCCTTCATTGTATTAAACTTGTAACGCATTTTGTGTCTAGAATTTTTTGTTCCAAAAAACGTCAATGGTCTAATCAAAGGTCTCATTTTATTGAATCAGTTGTTTCTAAACATCAGTGTTTACTTTAAAAACAATAAAATATGATCGAAATTATATATCCAATATTTGAACAAAACTAATAATAGACTTATTAGTTTTAATTCATTAAAGAGTTTTAAAAATATTTTCATTTTAATAACCACAAATAGCTGTTTCTATGGTCCGTTATTTCAGTGGAAATTCTTAGATATGGCAGCAAATAATTGGATTTTCGAATCATTATACATACCAGTTCAAATATCTATATGTGTATGTAATTCAATTTTAAACTAAGACACATACAAAAATTAAGTCCTTTACCTACGGCCGTGGGTTGATTATAATAATTACCACTCTCTAAATAACCTGACATCATTAAAAAATTTGAGAAAAATTATTTTACTCTGCAGTGAAAATCACTAAGCAAAATCAACCAACAAATTTGAAAATTTGAAATGCACTTTTGAAACTTTTAAAGTCTTTAAGAATTTATAAATAAACAATTGTTGGTAATGAGACATGAATGACGGAGTTGATTTGAAATCAATTTAATTTTTAGTGTCAAAGTTTGATAAGAAAGAGTGGTTTTATATGTTTAGATAAAATAAAGCAATGACCAAATTAAATTGTCGAGAAAACCACATTAAAAGTGTAAAATGCAGAATTAATAATCAATTTGTGATCAATACTGTTTTGAAGGTATGGAAGCAGAAAAGAAAGAAAAAAAAGATTTACCACAAAAAGGCAAAGGTCAATCCTAAATTCAAGCGAATCCTTTTTTATATCAACCGCTTTTCTGGCAGTTGGGACATTTCAAGCTGGTCATATCCCCATTCCGTTACTGGTCGGCCAAGAATAACACTTCAGATCTTGATTATGAACAAAATCTAAATTCATGTCAGGGATTAAACGATTTTCGCACCTAAATAAATTGTAGCCACAATTCCGTCATGACTTGTGGCTTGGAAACGCCCAGAAACTGAGAGAGATTTTCTACACGTCAAACAAGAGGTCAAGATAGAGCTAATAGATCTTTGTTTTGTTGTTGATGTTTTTTTGACGGGTCGTTGGTTAATATATGATTCTTGAACATGTGTATGAAGTAATGATAAGACGAAAGATTGTATAACTGAAACAGAAGAAGAATAGAACCTTCAAATTGAATTCTGACTAATGCTTTTCTGTGTTACGCTTATCGTACAGAAAAAAAAAAACATGTTTGCCCTTTTAGAAGTGAAGGGGGACGCCATCCCAACTCATGTTTCACTGCCACTGAGCAAGTCCAAGATAGCCGCTATTGCCCCTTTATATATATATAACCAAGGGCAATGCCGTGGCTGTGCTTAGTCACATAGCGGCCCCGATGCAGAAATCGACTTGCGGCCCCTTTATCCTATAAAAGCAACTTTCACCCGCTCAACATACCAGAGGCTTTGATCAAAGACTACACACACACA
>JAUZSX010339333.1:0-10638 GCA_034780655.1 Idiosepius hallami
TATACATATATCCACATTCATATATATATACATATATCCACATTCATATATATACATATATCCATATACATATATCCACATTCATATATATATATATATATTTATGTATATCTATACATATATATACATATATCCATATACATACATATATAAAGATATATGGATATGTATGTATGTATATGAATATATAGTTATGTATATGAATATATAGTTATGTATATGAATATATAGTTATGTATATGAATATATAGATATGTATATGAATATATAGATATGTATATGAATATATAGATATGTATATGAATATATAGATATTAATGTGAATATATGGATATATATATATATACATATATTTTATATATGCATACTGAGTCAGACGTAAACATACATGTAACTATGCACACTTATATTCAAACGTACCCATATATGCATCTACAGAGTTATACACATTTGTAAAAGCACATATATCCACACACACACACACACACACACACACCCTTACACAGACATGGAATAACCTGTTTATGTAATTTAAAACAAACTAATATGAATAGAGTCCAAATCAGAAGAAAGGTTTGTGTTGTAGAATAGGAACAATAGTCAGATATGATACAAAGTGAAAGGAGACATCAGGTCTGGATGAATTAAGCATTAACAAGTTATTGTTTATTCGCTTTTTTCTATTGTCTTAACTTCCTTTTGATACTGAGGTTTCTATGACTTAGTAATAAAAGACTTAGGATTTAAAATAGCACTACATGTGTAAGATTATTATTGACCTCTCTCGGGCAATAAAACAGTTATTTTAAAATGATTTAACACTAGATTCATTTTTAAAATGATTTAGAAATAAATTAATTTATTAAATGGTTTTAAACTTAATTCATTTTTAAAATGGTTTGAAACTAGATTCATTTTTAAAATGGTTTGAAACTAGATTCATTTTTTAAATGGTTTGAAACTAGATTCATTTTTTAAATGGTTTGAAACTAGTTTTGAATGATTTGAAACTAGCTTCATTTTTTGAATGATTTGAAACTAGATTCATTTTTTGAATGATTTGAAACTAGCTTCATTTTTTGAATGATTTGAAACTAGCTTCATTTTTTGAATGATTTGAAACTAGATTCATTTTTTGAATGGTTTGAAACTAGATTCATTTTTTGAATGATTTGAAACTAGCTTCATTTTTTGAATGATTTGAAACTAGATTCAATTTTTGAATGATTTGAAACTAGATTCATCTTTAAAAGGATTTATAACCTAGTTTCAAATAATTTAAATAGATTCATTTTTAAATGATTTGAAACTAGATTTATTTTTAAAATGATTTGAAACTAGAATCACATTTAAAATGGCTTGAGACTAGATTCACATTTAAAATGGCTTGAGATTAGATTCATTTTTAAAATGATTTAAAACTAGATTCATTTTTAAATGATTTGAAACTAAATTCATATTTAAAATGGCTTGAGACGAGATTTATTTTTAAAATGATTTAGAATTTAGAACTTAATTCATTTTCAAAATAGCTAATAGATATATTTTTAAAATGATTTGAAACTAGATTCATTTTTTTAAATGATTGGTAACTTGAATTTAGAAAGAATTTGTCTGCTAAGAACTGATTTAAACAAAATGTAGACCTCAACAAATATATCCCGCCTTGTTTATCCATTTCTTTTAATCTTTTCAATGTTCATGATTCAATCATGTGCCAGTAGATGAAATTTCTTTTTTTTGACATGATTGTCACTTTCTATTTCAAGTCACAATCTATTTTGAAAATGATACAAAAAAAAAGAAGAAAAAGAAAAAGGTTTTTTTTTTTTGCTGTAATGATGATGTCAATGGTTAATCTAATTTAAATAAGAAAAAAGAAAATGGCTGGTTAAAAAAAAAAATGTCTTGCAAAAAACAAAAACGCTTGCCTTTTCTTTTCCTTTCTTTTTCATGTTTGTTTTTCTTGGCCTGACAGCAAAAAGGAAATACAAAAGAGAAACTATTATCTTCTCTAGAAATAGAATTCACATCACGACGAACATCTTTCATTCATGTTTAAACAATTGTCCTCATCTTAGTTAACAGTACCATGCTTAGCCACTTAGCGGCCCCGATGCAGAATACACCTTGCAGCCCCTTTAGCATAAAAATTCAAGTTGCACCCCCTCCACTTACCAGAGTCTTTGACTATAAATACATATATGTACAAATAAACAAATATAAGCAGCGATGATGGAGCATTGGTAAAAACTCTGGCTCTGAAATCGTATTATGTGAGTTCAAATCCCAGTCAAAACCATTACATTCACTTTAGCTGCTTCGGGCAGATGGGGCTTTTTAACTCGGGAAAGGACCTCATCTAAGTGAAGGTTAACACTAAAAGCCCAGGTATATAGAGCACATAAAAATGAACTTGTGCCTAACTTGGTTTGGTACTTGACTAAGTAAATATGATACACATATATATATTAAGAGAGATAGAGAGAGATATAGGCAGAAAGAGAGGTGGATTGATAGATGTATATTTCAAGCGTGATCATAATTTTCTAATTAATCATAACAATTATTTTGGTAATTTTTTGCGTTACAAAAGATCTATGAAGCCAAGGAGCCTTGCAGCCCCTGGGGAGCTTGCTGTCCCCCCACAATTGCAGGGTCTAAGGGGGCCCTAAGCACGGTTGATTAATATTCCTCTACTAATATATTGAGTTTATTTATAACAGCGGGGGTTGAGCATTGGTAAAAGCTTGGACTCTAGAATTGTATTACATGAGTTCAAATCCTAGTCAAAACCATTGCATTTACCTTAAGCTGCCTATAACCTGGGAGAGTAACTCATCTAGGTGAAGGGCAACACTGAATCCAAAAAGTGCAGGTATAAAGAAATGGCCTTGTGCCTAACTAGGGTTGGTGCTCGACCAAGTAAATATAATATACTGAGTTTATTTATGTATATACTTTTATGTCTATATATACTTCCTTTTAGTCCTGTATATCAATTGAAAAAAAAACAAAACTTTTGGACTTTTTTTCACTTTGCATGCACAACACTGGAACTGAAATCCTTGCTCGATTGTTTGACAGCAGGGCCATAGCCCCTGCAATCGAGTAGGGGACGAAAGCTCCCTAGGGGCCGCAATGCTCCTTGGCTTCACAGATCCTTTATTTGTTTGTTTTGTGTTTAACGGCATATCAACCTTTTTAGGTCATTTTGATGCCAAGAACAATTACTTTTGATAAACATTAATTTATACACACAGTTTTTTTTTAATTATTCAAGTTGCACTATTTAATCCATAGCTGGAAGGAAGATGGGGATTTATACTTTTCTCAAGGGTATTAGTCGACATGTCAACGTAGATAGAACAACTTGGATTCGAACGTGAGTACTACAGTTCCGAAGTCTGATTGCCCATCTACTGGGCTATGCCGACTGTCCCTCACTTTTAACAACTGTATACCTACTTTTAGCCAACTCTGTACATCAATTCCCCCAAACAAATATACTACATAAATAAAAAAAATTTTAAAGGCTTAAATGTTTAAATATTTATTATATATTATATGATGCTTCAGAAGAACTATATCTTATTAAAATATACTACATGTTTTTATCCATCAACCATTACACCCAGTGGTGCATTGGGCAAAAAATTTGTTGTTTTTTTTTTTGCTGTTTCTGTAGCTTACTTGTTTTATGAGACAGTTGCTAGCCCTATGCTCAACCCCCACCTTGAGGATCACATGTTTTTATGCTATTTATATATTCATATTATTTTATCAATTTTTGTGATACTTAAAGCTGTTATTTTTTTTTATAAAGCATGCACACTAGTACCTATATAAAGAATTATTTTATGGGTATTTATGAATTTATTATAAAATTTATTCAACCGAATCTGGCATAATAAATACGCTCTATAATATTTCATGAAGATATGTTTTTCATTTCAGCTTTTAAACAAAATTGAAGTAATTTTCTGCCAAGACCTACTGGCCTAAATAAATATGCTTTAAAATGATTCAACATAAAGATATTTAAAAAAAAAAAAAAAATGATGACCATTTATAATTTTGCCTAGCTTATTAAAAAAAAAAACTATCCCAGTCCTAAGTACTAACATAAACATAGGATAAAATGATATTTACTCTTTGTGAATAAGATTTAATGTTACAAAAAATTCTGACCCAAAACAAGGATGGGTGGGCTTAACATTCCTACTAAAATATCTATTTTTTTCTGAAATAAAAAATTGTAATTAACACTGTTTTTTACATATTGGACTGTTTTTCTCTTGTTGGTAGTTCCATTCGCAATCCTTGTGTGGATTTACAAGCCTTGATAATTTACACTACTTACAGTTCTTTTGCTGGTAATGTGGGTAGGAGTTAAATCATTTAGGTGTAAGGATAAAGATAACAATGATACCAAAAAAAACAGTGGGATAAGACCTATCTATGAGAGTAGCTCATCTTGGTGAGGTTCAACACTATTTACAAAAAGCCCAGAGATATATTGAGCCTGTCAAACTGGCCTTGTGCCTAACTTGGGTTTGTGCCTCACCAGGTTACCAACATGCTCCTAAAAATGCTGTTTGGATCAGCAGCAGACTGAGTGTGATGTAGGGATCTTGGACCGAAAAAACAATGGGCATCCTTCCCAATTTTTTACAATTAAATACCACATAATCAGCTATAGCCATTAGACACACATCATCATCATCGGCAGTCACTCGTGTTCGAGTATGACTGTCCTCCGTTTTGGATCCTGTGGACCCTTTCGAAAAGACGCCTGCGCGTGATGTCTTTTAACATGGGGAGACTGATGCACCTGCAGTCACCACACGGACCCTGCGCAAAGGAGGACTTGGTTCCAATGGCATGGAGAGAACCACGATGACTGGAGGCCATCCTCTGTTGCAGCCTTCCGCTGCCTTCAGTGCCTTTGTGTCATTGTAGACATCATCCGCCACATCCGCCATTGAGGTCTTGCACTATTTGACCCATAGCTGGAGGGAAGATTTGGCTTCATACCTTTCCCAAGGGTATTAGTCAATAAGTGAACGTAGACGGAACAACTTGGATTCGAACCCGCGTAGTACGGTTCCGAAGTCCGATTTTATATCCACTCAGCCACGTCGACTGCCATGTACATTATGATGTACAGGAAGAGTGGAGTCACCCAAGTCAGAATACATGTAATAAAGTGTATAACTACATTTTTGATGATTTTATCATCAGCCAAGTGGGCCCCTTTGCAGTGCCGGGCCCTTAAGTGCTGTCCTTTGACCAATGGCTCAGTCTGATGCTAGTTTTTGGTTCTTTTTCCTGGCAAAGTTTTATAAGATACAATAAGTATTGTCCACCTTTGCCCAGGTGCCAGGGACCTGCCATTAAGACGATTAAGGAAGCCTTTTATATTGGAAAGCAAGGACTGATTTTTTAATACTAGTTCATTTCTGATGCTTTTCTCTGCTAAATTCATTTCTAATGCTTTCTTTTACTAAATTCATTTCTAAAGCTTTATTATACTAAATTCATTTCTAATGCTCTATTATACTAAATTCATTTCTAATACTTTTTTTTTACTAAATCCATTTCTAATGCTTTTTTTTCTACTAAATCCATTTCTAATGCTTTATTATAATAAATTAATTTCTAAAGCTTTCCCTAAGGTAGTTAAAGAAGCCTATTATACAGAAAGACAATATCATACATATGCAAATTTTAGTGATCTGAATCATTTTTTTCAATAACTATGGTAGTTCCTTTTTCTGAAATGCTTGACGTATAAACAAGATGTTTTTTTACTTATATGGTTTTGTTTTCTAAAAAGCTACAGGATGTAGGGCCTCATACAAACACAGCGATCTGATTTTTTTAAGTTTATAGATAAATTGATTTTAACTGTAAAAAATGGGGGTAGCATGTTTTTTGCCAAGAGCCAATAATATTCTCAGTCCGCCACCCCCAGGCATCAGTAGAGAGTGGTCCCTTAGGATACGATTTTATTTTGTTCCATGGCAGAGCTCATGACTCAATTTAATCAAATGTCAAATCAGTTTTTCCCCATTTAAATTAATTGAAATGTCATTAAACATTTCAAAACCTCCTGCTCCAAAAATGCCACCCCAACTTTTAATTTCTGCCATGTTTTTCAATAAAAGTGTACTTATAAATATCAAATCCGTATTCTTATAAAAACCAGAATCATTGTGTTTGAATAAGACCCTATGTCCTGTAGCAATTGTTATCTTTTAAAAAAACTGTTTATACCTAGAACTCTTACAAAAAAAAAAAAAGAAAGAAATTGCGATAGTTATTTGAAAAAAAAAATGATTCAGACCACTATAATTTGCATGTGTTCGGTATTGCCTTCCTATCAGATCTGCTAGCTTAGAGAAATGCTTTAGAAATGTAGTTAGTATAAGAAAGCATATGAATAAAAAAAACTATTAGATATGAATTTAGTATAAAAAAAACATCAAAAATTAGTATAAAAATGCATTTCCTGCTTTCTTTCCTATATAGTAGGCTTCCTTAATTATCTAAGTGGCTAAACAATCATTTTTTTAAATGATTTGAAATTAGACTTATTGTTTAAATGATTTGAAAGTAGATTCATTTTTTAAATGAATTGAAACTTGATTCATTTTTAAAATGATTTAGAACTAAAAAGTCGGGCACTACTTCTAGTATTGTATAAACACATGATAAAAGAGAATGTAAAGAAATAAACTAGTTTTATAAAGTGTATATGCCATGGAAATCAGATGAATTAAGTAAACAGTGGATAAACTGATCACAGTGCCATTTATTCATGGTGACTCTTGCAACAAATCCTGGCTCACAAGTCAAAGCAAAATATCAACCAACCCCTGACTTGTACCTTGGAAAACTAGTACGTCAAGTTACTCATACCTCAAAGTATTCTATTGTACTAGTAAATAATAAATCATTTATTACAATGAATTATACATACACACACACACACACACATACAGGCAACAAGTTGGAGCATTGGTAAAAGCTCAGACTATGGAATCGTATTACACGAGTTCAAATCCCAGTTAAAACCATTGCATTTACTCTTAGCTGCCTCGGAAAAAGGCTAGCTTGAGCAGGGTTAACAAATCTACGAGGTGAATACAAAAAGACAGTTACAAAATTGAATAAAAACATTGATTTTAGGCTCACTGACCAAGAGAACTAAATATGACTAATATACTATATCATATTTACTTGGTTGAGCATCAAACCAAGTTAGGCACAAGACCATTTTACGTGCTCTGAATACCTGGGCTTTTTCTAATTCAGTGTTACCCTTCACCTAGATGAGTTGCTCCCCCGAGTTAACACGCCTTATCTGCCTGAGGAAGCTAAAGGTGATTGCAATGGTTGTGACTGGGAATTGAACTCGCGTAATCCAGAGCCCGAGCTTTTACCAATGCTCCACCATCGCTGCCCAAATAATATACTGTATACTATAAATAGTATACGATCAAGTCACGTTGGAGACACCAGTTCCCGTCAGATCACTGAAGTTAAGGAACATCGAGCTTATTCAGTAGTTAGATGGGTGACTATTTAAGAATACCTGGAACTGTATCTTGCACTGTTAATGTTAAATTACTGGTTGATGTACCCTTAGTCTTTGGCTAGACAGGCATCTATAAGAAGGAAAAATGCTAAAGTAAAATCCTGAGGTCAGTTGTTCATGTAGTCTGTGGCAATCACTTACACTGACTGTGTGTTATTGTTGTGGGGCTCACGCAGAGTGCCACACGGAATAAGGTATAATGTATATTGCTCAGGTTGGTGATAGCGTGTCCTACTGAGAGTGGTAGAATATCCTCAGTCGATCTCCCCCGAAGCAGTCTGTATAGCTGCTTATATTAAGAGCAGGTGATTCCACTATTTAGGTGAGTCCAGGCCTCACAACAGTTACCAACAGTTCCAAGAAGTGTGGATGGTGCTTTACAAGCCTTCACCACTATAAACAAATCTATGTGTAGTAGTCTGACATCCATACATGGTTTAATAACACTCTTACGTCGAAATTGATGGAAGAGTCCATCATATATTATATAATTCTAAATAATAAAAAACTGAATATACAACATTAGTGTTATTCTTAATTTCACGTGCATATTAGTTGGAAATAAACTAGCTTTTGTTTAACAATTACGGTTAGTTGACTTTGTACTTGAACTTTATACAAAAATAGTTGATGAGTTTATGCAATTCAAATGATTGTTAACCGAAATTAACTGAAGAGAGAATAATTTCTTTTTTCTCATGGACAAGAGATCTGACGTCTTTTCTGGGACATCCTTAGGGCCCCCGCAGACCCTAAACATGGCCCTGTTGTCTCAGACAAGCTGAGAAATATTTTAAGTCAGTTTATAAACTAAGCAGTGCTGTGGTTAGCATTATTAGGGCCCAAACATAGAATACAACTTGTGCTCCCACCACATAATGAAGCCTTCTCCCAAGGATTAGGTAGGTAGATAGATAGATAGATTGATAGTTGGATGAGTTCCACCGATGATTTCTCATAAGAAGAATGAAATCATCATCACAATGATGTGCGTAATGTAACAATTGGTTTCCTGGAAAGGAATAGCAGGGGCACCATGTGCAGGTTTGTTACTTACCCTGGTACAGTACATGGTATTCTCAAATGGTCACCCACATAAATACTGACCAGGCTTGACATTGCTTAAGAAGAAGGAAAGGAAATAAATCTATTTGCAAATTTCAAATTATTTTTTGGTTATTTAAAAAAATAAATAGATATTATTCACTTATAATATGTATTTCAATCTACAAATATGGTAATAATTTTTTACTTAATCCTTGTCAATGTTTTTATTTCAACATTGCTTAACTTTGGTGAACTGACAGGAACCAATGTCTCTAACATGACTTGATGGTCTGGATACGGTCGTTGGTATTCGTAGATGGTTATCCATCTTAGTACTGATCAGGTTCGAAATTGTTTAACTTCAGTGATCTGACACAAAGTCGTGTCTCCAACTGTAGAGATACGGTACGAGGTATTCTTAAATGGTTGCCCATCTAACTACTGACCAGGCTTGAGGTTGCTTAACTTGGGTGATCTGACAGGAACTGGTGTCTCCAACGTGACTTGACCTTATGGATACAGTACCTGATATTCCTAGGTGGTCACCCATCTAATTACTGACCAGGTTCGACGTTGCTTAACTTCAATGATCTGACGGAAACCAATGTCTCCAATGTAACTTGACCGCCCGCCCCTTGTATGTGAATGTGAAAGCTAACTTCTGAAGTGAAACTAAAATATAAAGAATCCAGTGTGAAATATGTATTGCAGTTTAATTAGTAAATTGATATGGAAAGCAAAACTAGACGTTTGAGAAACACATGTGGAAGCATTTTATAGGACTTGCTTACTTAAGCAGAAGAAACAACCTGTTGCGTCATACCAGATATAAACACATACATTCACTTACACACACACACACGTTTTGCGTGATACCAGTAATCACAAATAGATTCACTTACACACACACTCCACACACGCACTCATTTTGCATCATACCATAAAGCACAAATAGAGTTAATAATGCACACACATACACACACACATTTTGCGTCATACCATAAATCACAAACAGATTCACTTAGACATACAGACACCCACCCACACACACTCACACACACACATTTTGTGCCATACCAGTAATCACAAATAGATTCACTTACACACACACACACACATATTAACACACATTTTGCGTGATACCAGATCACACATATTTACTTACACGCACACACACACATTTTGTGTCATACCAGAAATCACACTAAGATTCACTTGCACACACACACACGCACGCACACATACCGAATGTAGAGCTAAAAAGAATGAGGAAATTAATATGAGGGTCGGGTCGTTCTAAAAAAATAATGCCGCCAATTCTTGAAAGTTATATTTTTAAAAGTTTTTGAATAGAAGCCCTATGAAGACGAGAGTGGTGGTACAATTAAAATGGGTGATACGTTGGATACACCGCCGACACCATTTGAAGCAACGTATTCAATACTAAAATGAGTAACCACTTAAGAATATTAGAAAGACCAATCCAAGCCCGAACAAGTGAGGAGCTCAGGAGAGGTCTTCCTGCTCAACAACAATAACAAAAACAATGACAGCAAACTAGAAACTTCCGCAAGAACAAGCTAAAAAAAAAAAACGTATATTATCCAAAAATGCCAGCAGCAGGACCGTGCTTTAGCGAGGCCAGCTCGTCTGGCCTCGGCTTTAGGGTCCCCCGACTCCCGCAATTGCATGCAGGCCACGAGCTCCCAAGGGTCTGCAAAGGTTCCTTCTTTGGCTTCATGGATCTTCTGTAATGCAAAAAATTACTAAAATGATTATTAGGATTAACTAGAAAAATCATTAGCACATTTTATTAATATATCAACCCATCATCATCATCTCTTTCTCTCTCCTTTATATTTACTTGGTGAACACAAACCCAAGTTTAGCACAAGGCCATTTTTACCTGGACTTTTTACATTCGGTGTTATCCTTCACCTAGATGAGCTGCTCTTCCGAGTTAACGAGCCTCATCTTCCCGAGGCTAC